>VZRW01011144.1:215058-422886 GCA_013398125.1 Aegotheles bennettii
GATTTGTTGAACACTCTGAATTTAAATAGTTGGAGGTACAAAATTTGGGCAAGTTTTTTGAGGCAAAGAACGTAAAGGAATTTTGAAGGTAAACGTGTAATCACTTTTTACAGCATTTCAAAAGTAGGAAATAATTTAATTGACTGTATCATTAAAACTATTTTTATATGTTATAAAATATCAGTATATTAAGGAATAAAAATTAATGCATGAATGTTTTATGGAGTGGAAACCCAGTAGAAAAAGTAATGTAGTGAGAGAGGAGATATCGAGAAAGGAAGGTATGTAAGAATGGTGAAAAATACTACATGAAAAGTCAGTATGATGTGGTTTCCTGTATTTCCTGTATAATGTCAGATCTACTGATTTCCAAGCCATACATACAGCATTCTTGTAGGACGGGCGAAGGGATCTAAGCACTGTGGAGACTGATTTATTGCTAACTTTTTACTTGAGTGAGGAAACCAAAATTGATCTTTCCAGTGTCTCAGTAACACTTCTATGAGAAGACATGTTTTTGGTTTGGTTAGGGTTTTTTTTTTTAGTTTTGGTGGGGTTTTTTTGATACACATCCAGCTTTCCCCACCCACATATTTAAAAAAAAATAAAGAAGTTGTTCCTTTTGCTTCTGAATAACTAGACCTTGATGGAGCAGAGCAATGAAGTACTGGTGTGGTTGCATGATTCACTGCAAGGAGACTTGACTGAAGGATGCCCAGTTTCCTGAGAGTCTGCCTACAAGTGTTGGGATACAAGTATCTGTAACAGCTGCTTATCTTTTAAGGACAGATAGTATTTGGGAAAGTAACAACACTAAAAGGCTGTGAAAGAATATTGATTCCCAACCAGCATCTTGTGAGCAGAATGATCCTGAATGTATTTCCTCTGATACACTCTGTATATTCACCAATTACTTTGTCCTTGGTGTTATTGAAAATAAGAAGTCATTTTTCTGAGTGCCACTAAAGGATTGCCCTAAGCAATTATCACTTTTAGGTGGGAGAAAGGTTGCTCATTTTGTGCACTTGTGAATCAACATGAAGAGCTGATTCCCAACAGCCAGAATCTACCTCCTTGTAATTATGAAATTAGGACTAATGGTTTTTCTTTTCTTAACATGCGTCATTTCTTGACTTCATCTTGCCTCATCTTTAGGTTTGCATATCTATAGTTCATTGCAAAGTATTTGTTATCATGTATTATTTCTACTAAATGTTAGGTGACCCTGTCTGTTTTAGAGACACAGTAAATTGCAGAGGAAGTAATTTCTTCTTCTGGATTTCTAAAAAAAACCCCCAAACCCGATCAGTACTAGAACAGTGTTGCGAGGCTTGCTGCTTTGGGGTTCAAAGCAAAGGAATATGGAAGATAAAACAAGATCAGTATACTGTCTTGCTTTTGTATTAATTTCTCCCCAGCAGAAGGGAATTGGTGCTGAGGTGGTAAGATACAAGGCAACCCGTGAGGGCTGATCCTACTGAACTCTCAGCCTCCTTGGTTGTGAAAGGCAGTTTACTGCGGTGGCAGCCTGTGCATATAGTATTCCTCTTACAATGCAGAGAATGCAGAGTCTTGGAGTGCTAAACTGGTTTATTTTAACTTGTTTATTTGGTCTAGTTTTGTGTTGGCTTTGTGTGTTTTTCTTTTTTAAAAACAATAAAGACAAATCTGAAGAACTATAGAAATACTTAGAAAGTTGCTACGCTGACTTTCTTGGGAAGTGGTGAATATCACTCTTCATGAGTTAAAACTGAACGGTGTGGGAGATGGTTTTGTTTTTCTCACTGACAGTTTAAGAAAAAAGAGACAGGGTGAATAGGCTATCAAGAAAAAAAAATCCTTAAACCTCCCTATTTTACATTCAGATATTGAGCTATAACATGAGCTATGTAATATGACTTCTCAGTACTTGAGGCTAGCTGATAAATTCAGTTCTGGCATTTTTCTTAATGCTGAAGTAAATCTTCATGAAAAGATGAAAAGAGGGGGTTTATACTGAAATCACATCTAGCTGTGAAAGAAGTGTAATGTTAATGTCCCCAGCTTCCAGAATTGTGTTCAGATAGAGCTGAAAACCTGAGGGGCTGCAAATGGACATCTCTTTCATGCTTAACATGATTGCAGTAATTTGAAAAGTCTTATTCAAATACTGAGATTATAAATTGTGTTACCGTTGTGTGGGAAGACACTGTTACAATAATAAATAGCACGTCTTGCTGCCTCTTTCCCACTCCCACCTTGTGTGGGAGGGACATGGAAGGAAAGGACAGATAAAGTAATCAAATAAAGCTGGCAGAAAGCATACGTAATACAATTGGGTTAGAGATCTGTCTGCTAAACAGAATATATCTGTGTGGATGTAGACTTTGGGCTTCAGCTGTCTAACCCAGATACTCGAAAAATTAGATTTTTTTTTTCATGAAAATAGAAACCAATGTATTAGAAATGAAACATTTTAAAAATGTGAGCGAAACCAAAATAAACTATTTCACAAAGCAGCTAAAGACACTCAGCTCAGCAACTGTGGTGATCACTGTTTGGCATGAGAGCCATGATTTAATTTTCTGAGGAACTGGAGAGGTGAGTCTCAGTCCCCTTGGCCAGTACGTGACCTGTGGGGTAGGGATGGGGATTATTGGAACAGCCATCCCATGTATATTCATAAGCGTTCGCTGCAGCAGAAGTAGAGCCTGCATGTGTCGACTCCAAGGAAAATATCTCAACCCCCAGAAGTAGTCATTTTCTTACAGAAACAGCATGTCAATGAGAGAGATTGAGAGGGTCGTGGCTTCTTGTGGCTTTCTGGTCTCACAGCTGGGCATGCTACCAAGCATGATGTGTTAGCGTTGCTCCAGCCAGTTAAAAAAAATGAACTTGAGCATCTGAAACACCCAAGAGTAGAGAGAAATAAAAGTGTGTGCCTTTACCTGTTTTGTGGTCTGTATTCTTTGTAATGGGCCTGTAAAAAATTGGTAGGTAATGAGGAGTTTTGGGTGTGTTTCGATTTTTTTTTTTTAATTTTTTTTTTTTGAGTTTCATTCAGCAAACTCAGCAAATTTGGTTGGGGGTGTGTTTTACTGCTAGAACTGGCTTCTGCTTGAAGAATTATCAAAACATGAAACAGTTACTGCCCGGGCATAGCAAACCTTTCCAACCTTCTGTGTGCCAACACAGACACTGTTCTTGTTTCTGAATTACGAATTATGGCTGTGGTGTGCAGCAGGCTTGCATGAGTCTGACATGAGAAAAGACCCTGCTGAAAGGCAAGATCCTTGGAGGCATGAGCCCTACGCCTTGACTTATTTTATTTTATTTTTATTATTATTTTTGATTGCTTTTCTGTACGAAGAGAAACCTTGCTCACTACACTGACAATACAATATGAAGGCTTTTCTGCTCCTAGGGGAGTCTGAGGACCCTGCATGTTCCCATATTGAAACATGGTCAGACCTAAAAAATGGACAGTATTGTAGCGAGTATTAGATTAACCAGTTGCTGTGGTTTTCTGATCTGTTGGTTCAGTGTCAGTTAATTACCTAGGCTGTGCTTTTTGTTCATAAAGCTTTTGGAAATCTAAACCACAACTGCATCAGAAGAAATCCCCGTTTACTTAATTTTTTTTCTAATGTCTTTTCAGTGAGTAGTCAAAGCCTACAAACTGATGAAGCAACGGGAGGATGTTTCCTCCTTTGCCATCTGAATGTTGCATAAAAAGCTTTTTATAAAATAAAAAACACTATTAAATAAAGTCTTAATTAAATTACGTCCATCTCTAATTGTGAGCAGAGAAGGCAGGAATTAAGACTTTTTTGGGGTTTTTTTTGGCAGACTTCAAATTCAGATGTTGCTTAAATTTGAAGTCCAAAAGTGTAGTTTTTAAGATACAGTTTGTAGGTTTTTTTCTACACAGTTGAGTAGCAGGAAGAAATCCATTGTATAAAGGCGATGTCAGGATCCAAAGCATTAGACTGTTTTTTATCTGAAGTGTGAAGTTTTAATAGACATTTTAAAAGCTATTGTGAAGCACTATTCATATCCTACAAAGGTTAAGTTTTATGGCTTTCTAAAAATGATGTGTGCTTCGGTTACAAATGCATTTTGAATTAGTACCATCTAAAATGTTAGTGTGGTGAAAGATACTGAATCTGAATGGATCTTTTCTGACCAATGACCAAGCCAGCGAAATGTATTTTTAGCTCAATAGGCAGTTTCTCCTTTTTTGTTATAAAAGTAAAATACACATTTTTCAATAGAGGGAATGAATTCTGGTATGCAAATATATCAAGTATACTGTGTGCTATGAATGAAAGTACTTGAAGCCTTAAAGGTTGGGTCAATGAAAAATCGAGAGGGAGGAGAAGATTGCAGGTGTACACTTGCAGCCTTCTGAAAGGCATCTGGTCTGATCCCTCAGCATCTATATTAGACTGAACGAGGATTGCATTGGCCAATTCTACCCAGTGAATGACTTTAGAATTAGCAAGAGATAAAAGAAGACACCTAACATCTGTCTAGCGAGGAGATGTTTGTGTATCTCAGCAATTCCTTGTGCATTTTCCTTTTGAGGATGTGTCTTTGTATGTTCTTGCAAGGGGGTTTCCTTAGGGACCAGCTGTGACCTTGGATAAAGACAAGGAATTCTGGCTTGTATCATCTAGGCTCCTATGTTAAGAAATGCACAACTTTGGCTATAGTTAAGGGGTTTGTTTTGTTTTAACTACATACCTGTGAAAAATCAGACTGATTCTAGGTATTTTTCCCATTATTGGTGTTCCAATATTTTTCTTAGCACATACATGTACAAGAAAAATGAATTGACAAATATTTAAAGAGTCTGCTGGCTTTCTAGGGCAGAATGTGCTGAAAGCCACAACAATTCTGGGTTTTGTTTTTGTTTTCTTTAAAAAACCAAAATAATAAATGGGGAGAGAGACAGCATGGGAATAGTGGCTCCTGACAACCCTGCAGAACATTTGAAAAGCTGTGACTTAACATGTTTTGTGTCTCTATTCTTCTGGTGTATCCCAGTAACTACAAGTGGCTTCACTTCTCTAAGGCTGTGCAAAAAATGGAGTTTAGAATGTAAATGAGTAAAAGTGATTAAAAAGAAAATCTCATCTGTGTACGCAATGCCTAATTTGATTAGTGAAATTCTTGGAAATGTTACCCTCAGAATCTCACCAGTCTTCATTTAGTAGTCAGCATTGTTACCTGCTTTGCAGAGTATATGACTGTGGCTGATAATGAATGTAGAAGTCATCACCCTTTTGTAGCAGTAGTAAAAGTGTAGTAGTAAAAGATGAAGACTTTCTTCTCGCTGAAAATGAGTGCATCGAGAATCTGGTGAACTTTGTGTCAGAGACCAACAGAGAAACTCTCTTACTTAGAAACAGCTTTCCTGGCACAAAAACATGACCACTTTTGTGTTTTCTACTGGCCCAAGTCAGATGGGCTGGAGCAAAATCTTTGCTTAATGAGGGGTGTCACTTGTAACACAGAAACGGGAGCAAACTCTTCCACACTGTTGCTGGGCTTCCAACACAATGAAGCGCTGCTCTTTCTCCCTCTGACTTTTCTATCCCAAGCTTTTTCTAAATTTTTGTTAAATTTTGAATCAGTCTTGGATTTAAACTATACCTCCACATGTTAAGAACCCTTCACCAAAACGAAAACAAAGCAAAACCACCATTTAAACTGAGGCTGACTTCCTTAGAAGGAACTGAGATTTTTATAGTGTAGACAGATGACTGTGAATAGCCATCTATTTGAACAGGTGGTGTGTTTCTAACAATAGATCCGTTCTTTTTCATGGTAACCATAGTGAAAGGCCGTTCAACTTCACTTGACTTCAGAAGAAACCTGTCAGAGAACTTCATATGGCTAAAACATTTGTTTAACATGATCTTATGATTTGAGCAAAACTAAAATTCATATTTAGCAGTAAGTTTTGTGATGCAGAACATGGTCTGGAATAAACTGTTGTGTGCTTTTTAATGTTTGACTTAATGTAAACTAGCAGGGTAGAACTTTAAAAATGTATTTGTCTTGTTGCTCTATATAATATCTCATATGAGAATTATTGTGTAATGGCATGGACCAGTCCAAGTACTGGGAGAGAACTTCCCTCTTAAGCATTTGCAGGTTTAGTCACTGGAATTCTGTGTATGATAACAATTGGCTAATTACAAGTACATGAAAGCATTTGGTTTATTAAGAAAGATAGATTGGTAATAAGCAGACTTGGTTTTTCCCCATATGATTCAAATTACAGTAGGTCTGAGAGGTCTTGCGGTTTGATAAATCTGTGGATATGCTTTTTGTGATTTCCTTGTTAAAAATTGTACAGTAATGAGCAGAGCTACAAGGAGAAGCACTCAAGCAATGTAACATTAAATTGGAATTGTTAAAAATTTAAAGGTAATACGTGAACTGGGTGTTGGAACATGCTGGCAATTTTGTAGAATTCTAGAAAATGTGGGATCACAGATTACTTTTTTGGGTTACTTTGATACTGCGTTTTTAATCTCAGCCCAATGAAGTATTTTGTGTTTTCACTTTTTTAATTGTGATGTAAAAAAAAGTATGTAAAAATGTCACGTGCTAAAATGTAAAGTACAATTATTAAGTCTGTAAAAATTGGAAAAAAAAATCTCTTAAGCTTATAAATCTGCATATTAATGTATGCCGAGTCTAGAAGTTTGATAAGCCCTACTTATGGGAATACACAAAGGATAAAGTGGTCCTTCTAAGAAGTTCTCACTGTTGTACTTATGAAGCAGTAATTTAAATTGCAAAGTAAATATGCAGGTTTAGTTTATGTTTTACTACAAAAATTATAGTTCAATTAATTTACACTTCACAGCTTTGTTTTTTCGTTATTGACTCCTCCCACCCCAAGTCAGAACCAACTGGAACCAAAGCCATTTCATATTCGCATGAAAATAGTTGCTGTGCTACTGTTCTCAAATTGGATAGCAACAATTTTTCCATTGTAAAACTCAGACTCAGATGGATCATATCACCATGAGTAAGTCTGTAAGATTTATTTTTTTTTTAATTCTGAAATTAATGTCCAGAGGTGGGGAAGGCTGTTAATGATCTTTAATCTCAAAGACTGTGTGAGCTCTCTTATCCAGCAATTTCCCCTTCTTTCCTATTCTCCTCCATTCCTTAGAGACATGGGGTTTCCTGCCATTTGCCTTTCTGCTTCTTCCCTCTGTCCCCATTATGGCTGTTGCAGTCATCGTTGGTCTCCCTGCACTCCCTCCTGCAGCAGCTTCCATCCTAGCCAGTGAGAAGGGCAGGTGGTAGAGCATGGTGTACATCCAATAGCCAAATGTCCTGCTGGGATCAAAGTATGCTGGGTGCAGTTCTGCTTGAATTGTGCCTCGGCACAACCACGTTGTGTTGGAGGTCATGCGAAACTGCTGAACTTTGGCACGGGCAGCCTGTGTGATCCTACCCCACCCCATCCCTGTTTATGGTTAGGTGGTTATGTCTGGGGAGCAAATGGAGGAGGATATCTCTCAATTAAGCTGTGCTGAAATGGAAGCTTTTGTTTTTTGAAAGATTTAACTAGAAGATATTTTTACTTTTGCAGACCCAGTGTTTTTAGACTATCCAGCTTAGATATTGCTTGGTGACTTCATTGTAGTATTTAACCTCACGTGCATGAACAGTAAGCTGCTATTCAGGAAGAACTTTCTGCTAAAAAAACAAGGTGGGGTTCCAAATACTCAGACTGACCACTGAGTAGAAGTATATGAGCTTTTCGGTTTCTGCTTGCAATAGTGACGTTATAGAACACATTTTTTTTTTGTTCATACAGACCCATTGGTATACAGTCCTGTTAACACAAAAACATAAAAGGAAAATCCGAGACAAAGTTAAAATATTTATGAAGATGTAAACAATGCTGTTTTCTCATAAATGCACCTCTTACCTGGGGCGCTAAGAGATTTGTAGAGGTTTCCTTGATGAACAGAAGTTTCTTGCTCACAAATGCTTAACTCAAACTTCAAAGTGAAGCATATTCTGTTGGGAATAGCAGGATTTTCGTGGTGACTTTTATCCACTGTTACAGAAAATGCCGTGGTTTTTGGATTTTCCTGCAACTCCTGTTTACAAGTTATTTTGCAAATTGCAAATGCCTTCTAACTTGTAGTGGGAGTCTAGCACCAGCATTAGCTGGAAGACTCTTCTCTCTTCCCTGACAGTAACCTCAGTGCTTGGATGAAAGATAGCTGTAGGCAGCAACAGGAACCGTGTACTTAACAAATAGGCAAACACCTTACGATTTTGACATTTTGTTAAACATTTTTACCCGAGAGTAATTGTCCCTACCATCTCTATGTAGTTCAGATAGTTACTTTCTGAGACATTCATCCTATAAACCTACATTTAGAACACTTAGGCACTTGCAATTTAGCGTTGATACAATAAGGATAAGCGTGTAGCTAATTTTGTGTTCAAAGGGAATTTTATAGTAACTAAATCTCATGTAATTAGATGTCTTATTGTAGGAGGAAGGTTATGAGGGTAGTGCCAGGTTGCTGTACACTGAATTCAGTAATTTTAAGCTTTAGGTTGGTTGTGGTTAATAAAAAGACGAATCTTGAGCTCACCTGTAACTTTTTCTTAACAACTCTGCTCTTTATGATGCATAACCCATCAAAAAACACCCACAGACACGGTCTTTTGAAATTCCTGTGTGGAAACATCAAAACTCAAATGCTTTAGCATAAACAGCCTTACACAAAATTCTGCCTTTTGATCCATGTGAATGTCATCCTGAATGTTTTTCAGATTTAATATTTGGGCTTTGCCTTTGGAGACTATTAAGAAGGTTTGGCTTTGTGGAAGAACAGTGACAACTTCATTGCTGCCTCTCAGATGAGGATTGTGAAGAGTCTGTGTGGGCTGTTAAGATTGTTGAGATTGCTTACACTGTGTGCCATGTGTTGGTTATTAATTACCAGGCCATTTTCTTAATACAACCTCCTAAGCAGGGGATTATTTTATCTGTGGGTTTGTTTTTTGGTTTTGTTTTGTTTTTTTCCTGATTATGTGCCACGGGGATAATAACCTTTTCAGATATTTAGTCATGAAGAAGTGTACAACTGCTTAACACTTACTGCACAGCTCTTTCTTGTGCATCATAAAATGTGCATGCGACTTGTTTCTTGTTAAGGGCTTGTCCAGACAGGTTTGCTGGGGAAATTTATTGCAAGTCAGTTGAATGGGTTATCTCAAGAGCTCAGAATCATTCTGTCCCTGGCACAGAAAAATATGTGGAGATTTGCATTTACCCATATCAAAAGCACTTATTCAGTTGTTTCACCAGGAGTGCAGTGCCCCTTAGGAAATGAGCCCTTAGGAAGTGTTCTAAAACCTTGAGTGTCACTAGGCATTTGAAACAGAAATGAGCTGTTACGTGACACGTTTTCCAAGGGTTCTACTGAAAGAGAAAGAGCTCTGCTCTAAACTTAATCTCCTGACTGAAGGTGTACATTTCTGCAGTGTCTGTGTATCCTTTGCTGATGCGGTGAACTCATACGTGGCTGTTTGGTGATGCTCTTGGTTTAGCATGTATTCTGTGAGAACTTCCATCAATTGTAGGACATATTAATATAGGCTTTTGAAAGTGTCTTGGTGCTGCGAATGGTTTGAATGATTACCTGGAGCCCATTTACTTTTAGATTTTGAAAATACTCTGTGACAAATTAAGTGGAAGGCTACATGAAAGAATTATGGTGTTGCAGCACAGCATCATGAAAAAGGTGGGAGAAGGTGGTAGTATTATTAGCCATAGAAATCTGAAAGATAAGTAACACATTCTTTCTTTCCTTAGCATGTTTTAAAGAACTGGACTAGAAGTTGCTATGTGATTAAGGGAAGAAGCAAGTGTGTTTGACTACTAAAAAACTAGCTTACCTTTCTGTTGTCAAAGTTAAGGAAACCAGTTAAATTTGCAGTATGACAATAGCCACTGCACTAGCAGTGTGAGAGATTAAGTACCTATGCTCAATCTGAGAGAAAAAGTACGGAAAAACCCCCATATAATCCCTGCACCTGGACTTGAAGCAAACGTAGTGAGATTTTATTGTTTTTAATGGCAGAGAATTGATATTTTTCTATTGTTGAGCGGCCATCACTGTTACATCTTTTACAAGTAGTCGTTGCCTGCCTTTTGGGTAATTAAATATGTTTTCTTTTAGTGGTAAAAGTTGTTGAAGGTAGGCTGCCTGCTTTGGCATGTTGCATGTATGTTAGCATGTGTGGAACAGGTCTTCCCAGTTCAAGTTTAATCTAAAATTTCATGAGAGGAGACACATGCTCATGTAACACTTGGAAATCCAGGTGCCAAAGAGAGCTGTGCTCACAGGGGTCGAGCAGTGGGTTTGAGAGTTTATGGTTGGAGAAATGTCATTTGTACATCAGCGTGAGGTCCGTCTCTACAGAGTTGATAAATACATGAATGAAGCTCAATATTCTTTGGATGTTCCCACTGTTTTTTTTTTCTGGTGTTTGAAAATTGTTTTCTAAAGGAAACAAGCTATTGCACATTTAAAGGTTCTTGCAAAAATTAGTCTTTGGACAGTTCTCCAATCTTGCATAATTAACCACCTCTGGAAACAAGGAAAGACAGATTTTTTTTAATGTATAATTTACATTGATGTCACAGAATCCATAATTCAGGAGATAAGGGATGGGGTTGTTTGTAATTACAACCTGATGTTAAAAAAATAAAAAAGCAAAGGGAAATTCTAAAGGTAATTGTAACATGGAAAGAAAATAGACTGTGGCACTAGTATGAAATTCATGACATTTATCAGTGTAAATTGACCAAATCTTATTAATTTATTATAATATTCAGTGGTGACATCAATCAGCCTTTGACCTTCTCTTTTATTTCGTGCTGATCCACTCTTCCTGAGGCTGTTTTATTTTCAGCCCCCTGAGCAGCTTCGAATAGCAGTTATTTGAGGGCAGGGGAAGATGAGCGTGCTGGAGCTGTCAGGTCTCATGCACACCAACTCTACAGAAAAAGGGAGATTCATGGTTTGCTGTAGATCTTGTTGCAAGCTGTGGAAGATGTGTAACATGAGGACACAGGCTTGAGCCTCTTGTTTTAAACCAATCCTATGGCAGGGAGTCCTTTAAAACTAGTGTAATATAGATGGGAAATGGGTCTGTTTAGATACAGAGGGAAAGTTTGAGCTGTCTTGCTCATAGTTGAGAAGTTGTTTAGGGGCAGATTTGATTGTGGTTGTATTGGATATACAGTGGCTTATAATGAAGAGTATAGAACAAGAGTAATCATTTGTACTTGGGCTGTTGTGCTGACTATATTTAGAGCAGACTGACAAAGTCTGCCCATTAAAATGACTAATAGCTCTTTCTATGGCACTGTGGAAATCCTGGGGAAAATACCAGGGGATGGATAAATGACACTGGACTTTCATGTTGCCTTTTGTGAGAGGTAGGGGGTTTTTTATTATTTATTTATTTATTTTTGTCTTCAGAGGAAAGAGGTGGGTGGTGGACACAAAAGGGTCAAGTCTTCTCACTGACCTCTTGGTATGAATCAGAGGTCTAGAAGGAGAAGGTTGACTGGTCTAGAAGGTTGATTGGTCTAGAAGGAGAACTGATGACATATCTGCAGGAGGCAAACTTCTGTTTTCAGTGTTTTAGGGGGAAAAAAAGAGTGATTCTGGAATTGCCCTTCCTGACATCTTTTCTTGAAAAGACCTATTGCACCGTGATATGAGTAAACAAACTTACCCCAGTGCTTACAAGTAAAAGATTTATTTTGTGGTGTATATGGACAACACAGGAGCTCTGGAGTAAGGGCACATTTTAGTACTCATCTCTTAATATTGTTACACAGAGAAATGAGTTAGTTATGTGATGATTTAGAGGAAGCCGTGAAAATTGCCTTACCAGATAGAGAAGTGTTGCAGTTTTGGGATTGGAAATTCAAACATTGAAGCTAAGATCCCTGAAATGAGAGAGTTGCTGTTAGGCAGAAGAGCTTGGGGATTAGAGAAAAGCTGTTGATCATCTCTGGGTCTGAATCTTGTCCTCTTATAAGGCTGTATTGTTTAGAGTAGATTGCTTGCTTTCTCTTAATGAAGGCTAGCAGCTGTTTGCAATGCTGAGTTTAAGCCCTTGGAGTCGTGTATTAGTAAGCAGTAGTACTCAAATACATGATAAATTAATGTTGTATGGCTACTCATTCATCATATGTGCCTATGTGATAGCCATGCATGAAGTAGGATTTATATATATTATTATGTGTATATCTTTTTTTTTCACTTCAAAGGAAAAGAGCCATAATAACCAGCTTGGAAATACAGTAAGTGATCCTGATCACCCTCTTCTCTTGTTTATTCAGGCTGATGTCTGTTGTGTGGCAAGCAAGCAGTTAAAAATAAAACTATAAATGTTAATCACTGTATAATTTATCTTTGTATTTGTTTATTGCCTTGGGTACTTGATTAGACAGCTCTAACATACAATTAATCAGTAACCTTCAGTGTTAACTTCTCAGCACTGTTTAATTAATCGGTTGTGTTGCAGAGGCTCTGCTGGCTAAGAAAGCCAGGAACTGTGCCATGTAAACACTTTTGTTAATGTCAAGTGAAGGTTGAGATATGCTTTATTTTTTTTCTTTATTAGCTTAATTGAACTAATCAGCCTTTCAGGGTCTAGGTGCAAGTTCTAGAGGCAGTTCTAAAAAAATAGACAAAATACATGGAAACAATGTGTCATATAAATGCTGGAAAGGTTTTGTGCCCTAGCTATTATCGTAAGTCTTCAAATGTGCTGATCATCACATCTTTATTAAGTACCAGTACAAGGTAAAGACCAAAGTGAATAGAGTTACATTATAATAGTTGTTTACTTCATTTACACTGTCGGTGTGAGGATTGACTTTTGCCTTTTCTAGACAAAGAAAAGCTACCTGCAGATCTAGTAATCATGGAGGGTTTTCATCTTGGCACTGCAGGTGATTGCTGTAAGCGCAGGTGTTGATGCATTTTGGGTATTGGATCTGTCTGAAAGATTTTAAAGTTCTTGTGTGGGTGTCTAGGAGAGAGTGAAGATGTGGGTTCTGGTTCTGCGGTTTTACAAAGAAGCCATCTGTCAAAGTTAAACCTTGCACACCTACAACGTTATTCAGACCCTCAAAATTCCATGACTGCAACAAATACTGGTTTCTGAAGTGTCAAGTCTTGATTACCTCATAACAGTCACGTGAACTACGAAGGAAAATTGCACGTGTCAGTCTTAATACTTTGAATTTGGTTAAATATGTGAAGATTATATGAATGAAGTACAAGCAGAAGTGCCGCATTGTTCATGGGTGTATTTCTGTGAAAGTGCCCAAAGAAGAGCAAGATAAAGACTGTAAGAACAACCTGTCTTGATAACAACAGTTTGGGGGTACTGCTCCCAGGGCACCATTTCTAGTAGTAAAACTGAAGAACATGTGGCTTGTATCGAGACCAGAGGGTTTGCGCTCTGATAAGACAACAACATAAATGACTACTCAAAACCCAGTGTCTTCTGCTAGCAACAGGATGATGACAATGAGGTTGCCGCCTATCACCTCTGTGATTTTTCTTTGCTCATGAAAGAAGAGCAAATACATATTTCAAACAAACAAGGAGAAACAAACAATGAGCAACAACCCCTCCTAAGATTTATGGAGGCTGAATCTTGAAGCAAAAGATGGTGCTGTAGCAAATGCTGACCCCAATTGGTCACATAAGGAGGACTTTAAAGCCAGCATCCCTTTTTATCCATGTTGCACACAAGGGATACTGACCAAACCGCTTGGACACATCTGCCTTGGTACTTCCAAGTTTGCAATTGCAAGAGCATGAGTGAATGAAATCTGTGAAAGAATGGAGAGGATAAAATTGACTTAGAGGGGCAGTAAATGAATGTAACTACCTCTTTCCATATGACCTCTCCCAGAGTTCTCTTATAGAAATTTTCCGATTATATTTGTCAAGGACGATCTTTCCCAGCCATTACAACTCGGGACATGCTACTGGGCATCTTGATCATGTTGTTTAGACTATAGTAATTAATGCATATTCGTAGTTCAAAATGTTCATCTGCAGACAGAAGAAATAATGAAGTTTGTTTTCCTATGGTTTCATATTTTTTTATCCCACACCTCTCTCCTACCTTCTCAAACTGCTGAAAACCTGAGGTTCTCCCCATGATAACCTTGACCCACTTCCAGGGACATTCAGCTGGACAGCTTCATTTCTGCAAAGGAGAACAAGTTAAAATGGGTATGGGCTTAATATAGTTCTTCCCTGCCAAGTGAGAAAATTGTAAGCATTTAGCATCCTTGATACTGGTAGCTGTGTATCAACTTCGAGATACTTTCAGGGCAAGTAATTAGGGCTCAACTGACAGAGGGACAGGCACACAGGTATTACATAGGCTTTGTTTCCATAGGACACAATGCTCATATGACAGTGTTTATTGTAGGTGAGCAACACCCATTGTGGCTTTCATCCAGTGGGGCGATAGATGGGAATTCTTCACAGAAAGAGAATGAGAAATAAGTGGCAGTACTGACAAAAATGCCAGACCGTGAACTGAAACAGTGACAAGGCAGTATTGCAGAATCAGTGCAGCTCTCTCTGTTTGTCATATAAAGGAGTAACCTGTCTTCTTTCTAGCAGACAGTCACCTACATCAGCTACAGCTGAATATGTTACATGGAAGCCTTATCCCAAAAAAGTATCAAGGGTGGCACTGCTAAAAAAGACCAGTGTTACTCCTTGTACCTGATGGTTAGGTTGGGCTGAAAGATTGCACGCTGTTGCACGAAAACCCAGTGCTGTCTAGAGGAGAGGGGAAGCCTTTTGCTAATAGTAAACCAGTTATAGAATGCTTTACCTGTAAAGGAAATATTCTCCTCATTCAAAAGTGTGCTATTTAATAAAAAGAACAATCGGGCACTTTTTGTTCTTTTTGGTTTTGTGTGACCTACAAAACTACCATATACTCAAATGTGGGATTCCCTCTGCCAATATTTAACTTGTTTACTCAAGCATATATTTTTCTAATACTCTGTAAGATATTGCAGAGTGGACATTTTTATTCATTGCCTGCATCTGGGTGCTTTAGATAAACTAAGTAAAAAGTGAAATACTGACGATAATATTTTTCAGCTCAGTTGTCATGTTCCTGTGCTTTGCAGTAAGCTTCAGTACAAGACTATTTCTTAGCCTGGAAGTTCATATTACATTATTTTTCTAATACCTGGACTGATCACAGGGCATTGAAAAGCTAATTATTGCCCTAAGTCTGAATGCAGTGACAACCAAGTATACCAAGTGCAGCTCCATGCCCGAATTATTCTGGCTCCCAAGTATATGGCTGAGCAAAGCAACTAAAACAAATCGCTCAAATACTAAGGGACTTTAAAGTCTAGAGGCAGCTCAAATGCATTTTTCACAAATCCATCATTTACACAAGTTTTAATACCTTAGAATTATAAAATTGATATTGAAGTAGACTTATATTACTTTTTTTCCCCCCTAGGGACAGAAAACAGTCAGTGCTGATGTTTGCACAATTTTGCTGTAACAAAAGTCTGCCTCTCCTCCTGAAATGTTCCTCCACTCTTCTGTCCTGGTGTAAATCTCCTTGCCTCCCAAATCCCTTCAGAACTACAAGTCAGCACACGAAAGAGGTGTCTTAATATTTACTGGAGATCTGTTCTACTTGCCAGCTTGGCCTGAAGTACTTCTCCTTGTGCATCATGTGTCTGGATTCTTATTTCTCAGTTTGTCATTAAGATATTGGAGAGTGGCATGTTGTCAGCCCTATCATAACAGAAGGTCAGCTAAAGAAAAAGATATATTTTTCTTTGTCCAGCAGACACAGTCTGGTTCTGATCTCAGCTAATTTCGATCATCCTAGTCAGAAGTTCTTTCCCATTTAAATACCAATGCCTTGTGCTGCTCCTTTTTGGAGCAGGATGGGAGGATCTTTTGGGAGGGATGTCCTTAATGCTGCATGCTGGCAACCCACCCTTCTACTTTTTAGGCATTGGTGGTTCTCATACTGCTCTTTGTTCCAGTTGTTTGTCCACCACTGGTACTCTTATCAATTCAAATTCTTCACTTATTCCTGAGGAAGCCTGGTGTAGTGACTTCAAGTAGTTGCCCTTCTGTGCCAGTCATGGGGAAAATCCCTCTTAACAAAACAAGGATAGTTCTCTGCCTTTAAACCCTGCCTACAGTAGGTGATCACATGAGGCTTTAAAGCTTTCTTCTAGAGAAAGTCAGTTCCAGCAGTGCCTCAGGTGTATGGACAAAGATGGCACAAGTTAGGACAGATTCCCAATGGAGTCAGTCAGGAGGTGCTTAATCTGCTTTGGAGGGAGCAGCAGCATCTTACAACAGTGCTGACGTGGATTTATGGGAACTTGGATTTTTTTTTAACAAAGTGGGTGGAGATGAACTCTTGAGCCATTTTGTCATTACAAGCCCAAAAGTGTTTCTACCATTTGTATCTTAGTGGTAAAAAAAATAAAAAATAAATAAAATCACACCACACTCCCCACCCTCCAAAAAAACCTCACCAAACCCCTCCCCGCAAAAAAAACAAAACCAAAAACAAAACCCAACCTCTTCTCCCCCCTAACCACCTTAAAAATAGAAATTGTAATACTCCAGACACAAAATTCCAGCTTCGCAATGTGTACAGCTTTGTTACAAACGTGAGTAAAATTTTGTTGTTCCTGAGGGCTCAGATCTGGGATGCTGTGTAAAGGCTGCTGATTCTTGTCTGGCCTTCGGACTGTTGACCTGCAGGAAGGCAGCTCTGGGGAGAAGGACCTGGGAGTCCTGGTGTACAAGTTGACCATGAGCTGGCAATGTGGCCTTGTGGCCAAGAAGGCCATTGGTATCCTGAGGTGCATTAGGATGAGAGTGGTCAGCAGGTCACGGGAGGTCATCCTTCCCCTCTACTCTGCCCTGGTGAGGTCACATCTGGAGTATTGTGTTCAATTCTAGGCTTCCCAGTACAAGAAAGACAAGGAACCTACTGGAGAGAGTACAGCGAAGACCTACAAAGATGGTGAAGGGACTCTTCTCAGCGGTTCCCAGTAACAGGACAAGGGGCAATGGACATAAACTAGAACACAGGAAGTTCCATCTGAACATGAGGAAAAGCTTCTTTACCTTGAGGGTGACAGAGCACTGAACAGGCTGCCCAGAGAGGTTGTGGAGTCTCCTTCTTTGGAGACATTCAAAACCTGCCTGGATGTGATCCTGTGCCACCTGCTCCAGGTGAACCTGCTTTAGCAGGGGTTTGGACTAGATGATCTGCAGAGGTCCCTTCCAACCCCAACCTTTCTGTGATTCTGTTGCTCATCCATGTGTATATCAGGCAAAGGTGACCTGATCCAATCTGAGAGGTTCTGTAAAGAACATCTGCAGACAAATGTGAAGGACGTGAGCACCCAGATGGCATTTTTCTCACTGCTATGGGGAAAGGACTGGATAGGAATGAGTGCTTCCTGCAGGTTGACAACTGAGTGCTTGGTGGTGTTGTGTAGGGCTTGGGCTTTGAAAACCATACGTCCCTTTTTAAGGAGTGAAGACTGCTAGGGAGAGGCAGGGTCTATCTGCCAGAGTGGTGTAAGAACATCATTGCAAACTGTCTTGCCAACCTGGTGAGAGGGTTTTTAGACTGCATACCTCGGGGTGCTGTTAACAGGCAGTTAAGGGAGGAAACAGCATTCAGGGGCAGAAAGTATGCAGGGTGGGGTGCTGGTAGCAAAGGAGCTTTTGGGAAAGGTAAAATATATAAAAAATGGATCTTGAGTGCCTGTGTACAAGTGTACATAGCCTGGGAAAGATAAAGCAGGAGCTATGGAGATGTACAGGTGTAATGTTATTTGAAAAACAGATTTTTGTGGGACAGCTTGCGTGACTGGAGCTTCGTGATGGGATGCTGGATGCATACAGAATCATTAGGAAGGACACGTAGGGAGGAAGAAACAGTGTGTTGGGGAGGGAGGGCAGTTATTGAAGGAGCAGCTCAAATGTGTGTCCTTTGTAGCATAGGCAAGAAGCTGGTTGAGCGCATGTGGGTTGGAATCAGAGAAGAGACCAGTAAAGACGATGTTATGATGAGAGTTTTGTTACAGGCCTTCCATGATCCTGTCCAACCTGAATCACTCTGTGATGATTCTGTGAAGTAGGTTAATCTCTGGAACATTGTCCTTCCCTTGCTTCTCTTCTTCATTTGTAGTATTGATACTGAATATTGGTGAAGACCACATTAAATGTATTGTAAGAGAAGAAAAGAATCTTTCGAACCCTCGGTTTGGGGGTCGGGGGGGTTCCAGTAGCAAATTGTATCTGAAAATGAGGTAAAGCTGGTGCAACAGGATACGCTTGGAGTTAGTAGTCTGACTTGCAACTTTTTGTTCCTAATGGCAGCCTGTTAGAAATATACAATACCAGCACAACTCAGTGATTTTCTTACGTATTTGGGAAATGTATTGTGTTCCCCTCTGACTTTCCTCTCCCCCCATGCTTTACTACAAAGGGCTGTGTCACAGCATACATTTCTTGTTGACACAAAATAGCAGGAATATAATACCCTGTACTTGCTAAGCTGTGTATCGTAAGTACTAAGATACCAGACACACTGGTGCCAAAGTAACTAACAAAATCATTTATCAGATTGCTTCAGGAGTTTTTCCTGCATTTGCTTTACCACTCTTTGAAGAGTGATGCAGTGGGCTCTGCCTGACTTCTTGTCAGCAGGGACTAGGCAATACAACGTCTGGCTTTTGAAATCAAACCTCCTGGGGTATGCTCTGTGCAGAGAGCTGTAATGTGACTCTTGAATTCTCAGTATAGAGAAGTCCACTTTCATGAAAAGGCAGTTTAGTATGAATGACAGCGTAAGGCACTAGAACTTGGTGTTCATAATTTCCTCATGCATACTGAATATATTTATGTACTATACCAGACAGTTGTGTTTTGTCAGGAGGATGCTCTAAATTGTTGATTTTTATTTGTTTTTTAGTGTGGCCTCTATTTTACATATGAATATATAAACATAATGTTGTTGCTCCTAGCCAGCCATGACTTCTTTGTACCTCCCTCCAACAACATTGTATGAAAACATCAATATGAGGAAAATCATACATGCCTTTTCATGTGTTTAGTCTGCAGGGGTCTTCAAAAGCCCTTACTTTCACTGACAAATAGATCATCTAAGCAGTTTCATTGAAATAAGCCATTATGCTGGCAGGTATCGTGTACTTTGTCCTTCTAATGGAAAAAAATAATACAGTATTTCTTTGGTGTCTCTTTTTCTGTGGGTTCCTGACCAGAGACTTCTGTTCTTGGACTTTTCTTCAAATAATAATTTAGACAAAAATAATTTAGAGGGTAGAGTTTGCAAGTCTCTGTGCTACAAAGCTTGATAGGTCTTATTGCAAATTTGTAATTTTTTTTTAATTGTTCAATTCCCATTCCTGAAACTTTTGTTATTCCAGGATCTTCCCAAAAAGTTGTTGGCAATTGCAATAAGCAATATCATCATTAAAGACAGTAGTACTCAGTGTTCTCCAGATGTTCCAGTATTTTTTACCTTATTGTTCAGGGGTATTACTTTGAAGAAGTTGTGTATTTCAGTTGCTATATCCCATTTTTATCTGGATTCAACATCAAAATAAGGTACCAAGCATTGTACTTCATTGCTAAACATCTGCGAAAGCTGGATCACAAGGATTTTGAATTATCAGGCTCAGCAGTGTCAGTTGGAAAACTAATTTGGCACTGTTTATCGCCACATGTTTGAATTTATCGCCACATGGGCATATATAATCCAGAGTCTTACACCAACCTTACTTTCAGAGGTCGGTAGTATGTCATAAATATGTAAGACTGTATACTCAAATTCTTGGGCGTTAATCTAGAGTCTAGGTGATCTGGGCAGGTTAACTAAATATTCTGGGTTGTCATTTTGTTTCTCCTTTTTGAAATTAAGTTTCACACACTGGGCTAACTATTGTGCCTATTTAGAAAGCAATGAGTGACTTACTCCATTTGAAAGAGAGCGTGAAGTTAAAGGGCCTGATAACTGCTGGAACTAATGCAGGGAGGTCAAGGTCCCATTACTTTCATCTCACAGATTTCAGTCTGTTAAATAACATCCTTAACACTTAGCTTTTGGTAATTGCAAACGCAGAGGGTCACCGTTTGCATTCCTTTTCCAGCTACTTTGGAAATGGGAAGAGCTTGGGGCTACCCAGGCTGCCAGGAGATGGTGTCTCCCTGTGGTGTGTCACATGGCACTTCTAAGGTCCTTCAGGCCCACCTCCCTTTCTTGCTTACTGGTCCCACTGATGTCAGGATGATGAACTGAGAAGTTTGCAGAAATGTTTGTCTGTCAGGCTGGTGAACCTGTACATAAACACCCTGAACTGTGGTCTGGTACGACCTTTAATGTTCCATGTTTGGTTGCAGGTTTATTACTCTGCTGGATACAAGCTCCAGGCTCTCCAAGCTCAAACCTCCGTTACACAGTTGATTTTTCTCTTTTATTTTGTTCAGATTTTGTGCTTGAAAAAAATAAAAGTGGTAATACTCTTCTTTCTAGGTAGCTTATGTAGATGTAGCAAAAATGCCTGGAAAGTGTTTAATTTTAAAAAACCACAACTTTGTTATTTGAAAATAAAATTGTAGGAAATATATATCAAACCCTTACGTGTGCAAATTTTTATAATGACTTCAGCATTTTTGTAGTACACTGATGCATGTTTTGCAATTAATTTTAATGGAAAAAGGAGGAAAAGGCTTTTTTTTCCCCTTTGTCAGCCGATTTGTTTTACCCAGTGTCGTCAGAACCAGCGTAGCACATGTGTCATGTTTTCTGCTGGATTTATACGGCAGGATGTAATTAAGATCAATCTCTCCAGAGTTAGTTTCTGGAACAGGTGAAACCTCTGGCCTTGTCCTCTGCTTTGAATGTGTGTATGCACTTTTGGTGGGTGGAACTGAGACATCAACAGGAAACTTGCTGGCTTTCATTTTGTTCAGAACTTCTAGTTTGTTGCTTGGGGAGGGCAAAGGGCAGGAGGAAGAGGGGATGTGGCGGGATGAGCTGTCAGGTTTTGCTTGCCTTTCTCACTCCAGTTTTTGAAGTTTCATGGTGAGGAAGTACAGCCTGGGGTCACCTACAGACAAGAGAAGAGGTAGCAGGTAGATCAATGTGTTATAAAGAGTCAGAAAGCAAGACTGGTAACAAAAGACTCCCCTGAAGCTCCTTGGTGCTTCAGTGGCCAGACCAGCTAATGCTTTTCCTCTGCCTCTTCCCTGATAGAGGAGGGGAATTTAAGCGCTTCCTGACCAGAAACAGAGCAAGGATTAGTTATTCCTTTGAAGTTCACCAGCAGAAGAGCCTTAGGGCTTTTGGACAGCTTTTGGAGAATTGATCAGTCAGTCCCATTCCGCAAGGAAATTAGTTCTGACCAGATCACTTACTAGTGAACCAGTAAGTATGCAGTGTGTTTTCTTACTTTGCTTTTTGTCATCTCTCAGGGAGCAACTAATGCACTTAAAATGGACCAAACCCGTATTTTTTTAATTGCCACATAAAGTTCGTCTTCTTTTAGTCTGGAATTCTTATGATAAGGGAAGACAACCATGTCCCAAGTCTCCCTAGAGTGCTCTCTTCTCTCTTCTGACTTTCCTAAGCATTTCCCATGGTACTGGAATTGAAGGGTAGGGGAGTGGCAGAGTGAGCCTCCGGTCTGTTTGTTCTCATTTCTTGTTCAAGAGCACGTATCTTAATTTTGAAATAAAATACTTGATTTTAATGACCATAAAGAATTGGCTACAAAACGGTTATCTACCCAATAAAAAATAAAAGCCTACGCAAACCCACTGTATCCCAGTCTGTTGGCTTTTGTAATTATCTTCTGTCAAGGGATTTGTGTAAGATACAGAAGAGAGAGCCAACTCCTCTCTGTGCATCTAACCATTCTGGGAGAAACTACTTTTATGCTACACCTCAGCTACTGGATTTAAAGTCTGAATGTGGCAGTGGAAGACAGCCAGGGTAAAGTCCCACCCCTAACCTTTATAGTCTGTTGTCAGGTACCTTACAGAGACAGCTTTCATACTGCAGAAGGAATGTAAAGTAAAATGGTCATAACAAGGATTTGTTTGCTCTTGGCTTACACACAGTTCTCACAAAATGACTGCAAAGGTATAGGGTGGGAGGAAATAAAACACTGGAGAGGGTACGTGTCCAGTGAACTTAACACAATACGCTGATATAATCTGCACCAACTCTGCCTTTTTCTAGCCTTGATTCTCAGATGGTAGTATAGCTTATACTTAAGTAATCTTACTCAATTGTTACTTGTTTTTGCTGTAGGAAAAAAATGTAGACATAGGTCAGGGCACGTAAAATCCATTTTCATCCCATCAGTATTATTCTCTACCAGTAGGTTAAACAGAGTTAACGAGACATAGTAACACATCAGTTATCCGTGTTTGTATGGGGGGCTGGAGGGGAAGACAGTAATTTCTATATGTGACTTTTGTGATCTTGCTGAGGGAAAACAATGGCAGCATTTATTCTTCCCTGTGAAGGGCCACATTGGTTAATAAACTTCATCAAGTCACTGATATCAATAGCAAGTCAGTCTGTGTAGATACGTGAGAAAATGAAATTCCTGTAAGCATCCCTGAAACCAGTAGATGTCAGCTAATTTCCCTGTTCGGTAGAGCGGAGAGATAGCCATCCAAATACCTAATCGTAATCTGAGGGGACAAAATAGCTGGGTAGTAAAAAATGCAGATCCTTTTTATTTTCCCAAAGGGCAAAGGATGCTGATTCGAGTAATCTTGATTCACTATCAAAACAAACATGTGCTTAGGTGTTGTGTTAGCACAGTCTGGGAAAAAACCTGATTTGTTAGAATCGGGCACCTGAGAGACACAACAGCACATTTAAACATTAAAACCAGAAGTTTCTTGGCTGTGTCTCAAAGCAAATTCCCTCCGCTCTTCACCACTTTGAGAGAGAGTCTTCAGTCGGAATCAGTTAGGGTGATCTTTTCTTGAAGAAGTGCTAGGAAATTTGAAAAATCATCTGTATAAGAAAGCATACATCAGGAAGAGAAGATCACAAAGAAATTGCAAAGAGGCAATGATTCTGTAAAAAATAAGAAGTAGCAGCCTGCAAAGCTTAGGGAGAGCATGTGGAGGATGACTGTGTCGCTAGGGGTGGTAGATAGAAACAGATAAATATTTAACTATTTTGTTGAAATTGCTGGTCCCATCAAATTGTTCCTGGAGAAACTTTGTCTCAGAAAAAGTGAGAAAAATTCGGGATTCTTCCTTGGAAACAGAAACTGTCTCTGTCCTTTCTGTGAGTTGTAGGCAAAAAGATACTATCTTTTTTTCCTGGTTGTAGAGCAGTGATTAGGAGAAAGGACTTGTTTCATTAATCCTGTCTTTCTCACAGGAACATATTTTGCTTTGAAAATTCAGCTGTCCACAGGTTCTTAATTGTTGCAGTCTTAAAATTAGGAACAGGTTTTCTTTCTCATTTACTTTACAACATTTGATTACTTATTTTCAGGTCCAAATCTGCAGTGTCACAAAAGTTCACTAGGAAATTTCTTCAGTATTTGCTAACAGCAAAATTGTGTGAATTGAAGTTATTAAAATAATTTGAAGAAGTAACATAAACCACTGTACTTTTTTTTTATTCTGGTGCTAGAATAATGATATCTTTCAAAAATTATGTAGGTTGTTAACTAAGATATCTAGAGAATCTTTATGTTCATATTTATATAAATGTCTCAATGACAATTTCATACATTGATGTCATCATTACATCTTCTTGAATGTTTTAATACCACAGACTAGGTGAAATGCCTGCATAGCATCCTCTTCTGTATTAAGTGCCTGTGAAATATCTGCTGGTCTTTGGGGAGAGAAATCCATCACTTGTGTTACCTGTGAAAAGTAATAATCTCAACACTGATCTGTTACATGATTTTGCAAATGTTGTTTGTTTTGTTGGGTTTTTTTCTAGCTGCATAACTTTAATGATATTGGTAGCACTTGCAGCAAGTTAATGTCAGCATTTTTACTAAAAAACGTTCCTTTTTGTCTGCAAAAACTCCAGAATACTGAAACTGCATATCCAGCATTTCAGCTTGCAAACAAGTCACTATACAAAATCCAGCGTATTGGTACCAGTGTGATAGAAATGAGGACGCTTTTCTACAAGCATGTGAACGAAAACTTGATAAATATGCAAACAATCTTTCAGGCTCCATCATGCTGTGTTGTCATTTTGTGTACGTGGACCTCCTCACATACTCAGAGTTGCTTGGTTGCACATCTAAGGGAGGAGGTCTGCTGCACAGGTACACCTGGAGTGATGGCAAGTGTGGATTTGCTGGGTAGCCCTGCTCTGTAGGGAGGACTTTTGGTAGCTTCATGTTGATCGATGATACCATCCGAGGCAGGACTGGAAACAGTTGCTTGCTTATGCACAGTGTCTTTGACTGTCAGCTTCTGTTGAGAACTGTTCTCTGTTTGGGGGGTTTTGTTGGTTTGCTGGGGTTATTTTTACGAATCGTTTGAGTACAATAGTCATAGGAATTTACCTGATTGCTTGGGGATGTGTACATCTGAGCGAGCTGTTTAAATGCTGTATGTTCACAGTAAAGAGGGCATGATTCACTGAAAGGAGGACTATTCATTATTAGTTCCCTAGAAGTGCCTTTTTCTCTCATCTGAGCATGAAAGTGATGCTAGAGTGGTATAAAAGCCCATGTTGAAGGTAATTAGTTAGGCAAGATTAGTTTTACCTGAGATTGCTCTATTAATTTTCTTAGAACCATCTACAGCCATTTTCTTACTCTGTTGGGGGTTACAATAATACTGTGCGATAAATATCCTGAGTTTGAGTTCATGACTCTCTGTGTTTTAATAATAAATTTGGTGACAAGCTTTAAATCAGTATACAAAAAATCAGTGAGATTTTTGAAATGCATACTTAGCCCTGATAATATTTAACTTTTAAAGTGCGAGAAGTGAATGTGTAGCTTAAAGCAGTTGTTGAGGAACCGAAATGGCAATTTCACAGCATGAATATAAAAGGCAAGAGTGGTAATGTGTTCAGCTGCATTTTGGTTGTAGATTTTTGTATATGCTTCAGATACTGGTAGAAACACCTTGTTCGTACAGCTCAAGCAGGACTGTTCATGAATCAGAATTAGTTTGTATACTAAAAAAAAAAAAGAGGATTATGACATTGCTAAAACACACAGACAACAACGTTCACAAAACCCAACTTACTAAGCCACAGTTTCGACAGGTACACAAAAGATGCTGGTCTCAATGATTTTATAAAAAAACTTTTAATATAGAATTTTGTAATGTCTTATAGTACTCAAAAGTATCTTTACAGATTAGAAATCTGAAGATCCTCAAAGTATTTATTGATTTGATAGAGTCCGAAAAAAATAGGGTTCTCAGGTTTTTTCAATGTTCTTTGAAATTTTATTTTGTAGCGTGAAACATTTTTCCATGGGGCCTGTTAATTTTGCCGATGTTTGGTGTGGAATCACATTCAATTCAGTTAAAAATTCATCAGTTAAATTGTTTTGCCACCTAACATCTTGTTATTCGGTTGCTTCCGATTCCTCATCTTTTTTTACTGATGTTTTTCTTGCTGATGCTGTGTTCATATCTGCTTCTTTCAGTGGTATTTATGAGAGGAACCTTGGGTAAAAAGGACAGCAAATTTCAGATTGTCTCTGCAGAGGCATTAAATAGTAAATCAGCATTTTTTTTCCCCTTTAGAATTATTATACTGCAGATCATGCTACAAGAAATATTATTTCTTAGCATAATAGATGCTATGGCTCGTGGTAGGTTATGACACCGACGAAGTGAGACATTTCTTCATACACAGTTGAAGGTATAGATTGTGTCCTGTCTGCATATGTGCTAGAGAACAATTTCTTTCATGATCAAGCGTTAAGTTCTCGACTTCATCTTTTGGCTGCAGAGTCTATTTCTCTTGGTTCCTAGCATCAGGTTCAGAATAGTTAATCACAACCTCAACAGGTGAAGTGTCCTCCCAGCTGTTGCTTGTGTCTTGGGACTGGCAGTCCAGGCATCTCTTGTACTGCTGATGTAATTCTTTCTAACATGTAGATGGTGATCCTGGTTTCCCACTAGGAGTCTTTGATAAAATCTGTAGAGGTAGCTACTTAAAGTGCAAATAGCACCTATCTTAGCAATCAGGTGCAGAGTTCAGGGAAAAAATGCTTTCTTTCAGAACTTGAAGTCACATTTCTTTTTTGTCCTTTCTTTTCTTCTTAAAATACTCCTTTTAACAAAACTGACATTCAGAAGATCTTTCTTCCCTGTGGTCTTAATCTGACATTGAGTTTCTTAATGGAACCACCCTTTGAGCCTTCCAGTCTTGATTGGTTGTGATTCTTTTCTTTCCAGGTACCTTTCCTGTAGTTACTTGCTCTGCTCAGAGAGCTGGTGTTTCAGATATTTCCTTATTCTTCAGGAGGCAAATTTTCCTGCTGCTCCTCTAACTGTTCTTTTTCTAGTGTCCCAGGATTCAGATGAAAAGCTAATTTGCCCTTCAGTTAATCAAGGCCGTGTTCTGCTTCTGTTCTCATCAATATCAGGCACATCTTAGCTGATTAGGAAATTGTTAAAACAGATTAACCTTAACTGTAGATTAAGGACCTAAAATGTTTGCTCTGGTCCTGGAGGGAGAGCTTTACAAGTTTAAAAGAACAACCTGTCCCCCGCAGTTAATGGCCAGCTGCTTCTTTAACAAACTTTGAGATTGACAAAGCCTTAATTAAATTGCTTAAATTCTCAGGTGTGGATCTGATCCAACACTCATTGAAGTTGATTGATGTCAGCAAGCTATAGACAGACTCAAGTCTAACACAAAAGAGGTATTCGAGTACCATCTCCCCTGTCTCCCAATAATTACGGAACAGCTCTGAAGCTTCTTTCTGTCTCCAACTGGAAAACAATGCTATGGGTTGGGTTTTGCACCAAACAGCAGCTGACTTGTGGGGTCTCTAGGAAGCTTTGCTCAAGTCTGTGGGGCTGCATCTTTGTTGGTGTTGTCATCTCCGTGTTATTATAAAACTCTAGAGCAGGAGGATATGAGGTGGTTTGGAAGCAACTTTTTAACTTTGCTTTTGCTTTCTGTTTTGAAATTATATTAGAAGGTTTAGGTCCTTAAGTGAAAAGACTAAATGAAAATCAGTCAAAATTAAAGGCCTCCATTAAAGTCAAGAGCCATCTGGTATTTGAGTATTCTTCTTACATTTGTTACCTGATTTGAAAAGGAGCGTTAGAGAAAAACATAGTATTTTGCTGAAAATATTTAAGAGTTTGCTTGGCATGGCCAAGAATAACCTGATCTCTGGGTCCTCCTTTCAACAGAAGGTTGGGCCTGGTGATCTCTAAAGCCTCTCTCAACCCAGACTTCTCTGTGAGTCTGATTCTGCAGTATCTCAGTCGCGCTGGTGGGCCTTAAATTACAAGACTGTTTACTATGACATGGAGGATTTTAGGCGTGTTTAACAGCAAAAAAATAAGTGTTTGTACAGTTTGCCTTTGTATGAAAAAGCACATGGATTTGGTCTATGAGGGGTCCCCTGTGGAGATTTTTTTTCCCTGTGATTCCATGTCATGTGTTCCTTCCAGACAGAGACTAGTCCAATTCAGGCTAGTTTTCAGGTGTAGAAATTGAGGCTGAGTTATATCCTGAGCTTTTGTTTCATGTACACAAGGAGGGAACACTCGGTGCTCTACGATTCTCTGCAGCTGGGCAGGAATAACCAGAAGAGCGAGGAAAGTGTAGGGATTGTAGCTGTCAACAACTTGTCTTGTGGGTCCTGCAGTGAATGAGGAGTTGCCTGATGACACCTTTCAAAAGCTAGGGGAAATGCTCTTAATTGTTTGACATACACGGAAGAGCCTGTGCTCTTCAGTTGGCTCAGTTTGGCCTATTTTCTAAATTTCTGGAGCAAGCTGAAGAAATCCACAGCTAAGGTTAAACTAGATTTTAAATATCTAACTATAAATCCTTGTTTAAAAATGTTGATTCAAAAAATGTAATTCTAAATGTGCAGAAGGGTTTTGTTTCTGTCCTCCTAGGAACTTGAGATAAATTCAGACAGTAAGAAAAAAATTGTCTGTTTTTTTGACAACTTGCAGCTTTGAATTTGCCGAGTTTGGATGGATTATTTTTTTTTCTATCTCTAAATATACTAATTGCAATTTTAATATAATTTATAGAGGATTCCATGGGTTTGCACCAGATTGCACAACTTCCATGACAACAGAAATTTGGGGATGTGTAGAGACATAGTAATTTTAAGTAGCTGTGCAATTGATTGTGCTTAACCTTGGGATGCTGAGCTGGGTAACTTCTCAGAGTGTGGTTGAGATACAACTTCAGGAAATCAAATTTCTCCATTATATGTCACTTTGATCACCCAAAAAGCAATGCTGACTCTCTACATTTATGTTAATGGGTGTGCTGTCATGCTGGTACAGAAATACTCTGATTGAATTAGTGTTTCTCACAGGGAGCCTGATTTATAAATGTTCTTTGTTAATGTTTAACTGAATTGAAATATGTCTGTGGGCTATTAAGGCTTACCGTTCTGTAGTTTCTGCTCTATTGAGAAATAATAAAGTAACTGTCTAGCATCGGCTTTACCAGCTGTGCTTTTCTTTTGTACACTTTTCTGATTGAAAGCATAAAGTTGAGATGAATGTGGCTTAAAATTGGTGCAGATACCTATGGTAAGTGTTCAGACTTGTAGAACAAAGCAGTTGTATTTGGATGTTCTCTTGAATCACTTGCTTATGGTTGATCATCCTGCACCAAAGGATGCAGATTGTGCATCCTTCCTAACACTTTGTTTTTCAGCAGCCCTGGGCAGTATCATCCACAGGGGCTTGGTAACAGGAGACCTTACAGGAAGGTGTAGTTTATGTAAGCCAGACCTAGAGAAGCATGAAATAGCTATTGCTCTTGATGTCACTGCTCTGCGGTGTCACGGAGCTTGTGGCTGCAAGCCCTGAACATGACAGCTTTTAAGATCTCTTGGATCTGTGAAATGTGGTCTCCCTGGGCAGAAAGCTTTGCCTTTTACCTCTTCCCATCTCCTGCAAGGTGTCCTTTACCACATAAAACAAACCAACCAAGGTATCACACAAGTGGCACATTTAGAATTGAATCCCTGGGTTAATTTTGTTGGAGATGGTGATTTAAATCTCTGGCCCCATGTAACAGGCAGGTCTGCCTCTGTGCACGATTTCATACCTTGACTTGAAGAAGACCCTCTTAAAGAGTGAGGTTTCCAGCTTCCTATCTGTAGATGAGTGCTTGTGAGAAGCAGATGTAACCTGTTCTGCGGTACAGCTCCACAATTCAAAAGCAAGTTGGTGTCTGCTCCCTAAATCCTAGTCCTGTGGATACCTCAAGGGTGGGGAGGGTGTGAAGGTGGGGAGGACGGATGGGAGAGGAAACATTTTACCTTTTGTCTTTTCCCTCTGCCATTTGTTTGTATTGCAATGTGTTTGTGGCAGTCTGCTTCCAGAGATGTGTAGTGCCTGGTACAGTGGAGGCTGAGTCTTCAGGTTGTTTCATGCTGCTATAATACAAGTCCTCACAATGCCAACATCTAAAATGCAGAGGCATATTGTAGTATCTTTTATCTGAGCAGTATGAAAGATTACAAATCTGTAATAACAGATAAAAAATACGCTGACATCTCTATAACATCAAGTAGATTATACGTGTGTGTTAATGCTTACTCTGCTGACTGGTTTTTGCTGTCACATAATTTTTGAAATGAAAATTTGAAGACAACTGAAGAGGAGTAATTCTGGTACTTGCACACAGTGATATTATGGATAAGAAGAATAGCAATAAGTTTTTAGAAGAACTGATCAATGTGCTACAGTGGAGAAGTTACAAAAATTTGCTTTCCCTAGTTTAGTGGCAGGCAGTCCAGTCAAATTAAATTGAGGTTAATACCAAGGAGACCTGGAATTGAAGTTGTAATATCATGTATTATGGGTTTAATTTCCTAAGTAGCTGTGCCTCCAAGTGACGCTTGCAAGCAGCAGTTTAAAGCTGCTTCTTCCCACCTCATGTTTCATGAAGACTGAGCTGAAAGCAAAATGTTTTGTTTTTCCAAAGCAGAAAATGGCTTTTTTGTTTTCACAGTTGGGTGCCAACTTACAACAATTTCTTTTTTACTGCCTGTGATTAAAGCTAGTGGTTAGAATCTCAGAAGCAGTTTATAAATTTATATTTCAACTTATAATACATATAGAATGACTTAATGAATCACTTAGAAAATGATTGTGTTTGTTCAGTTTATTTATTCTCGAGATATATAATGCTGATGTGTCATAAAACCCCAGAAAAGTCTTGCAGAGTTGTCACTATCAAACCAATTTCAGATTTTTCTGTGGAAAGTGGTGTATTTTTATGCTAACTGTGCTTTGACAGGAGGTTATTTTGCAATGTCTAGGTTTTGTGGTTACTTCAGAGGCAGCTACTCCTGTAGCCTATATCCCCAGAGTGGAAATACAGATCAGCCAAAGGAGCATGTGTGCTGTAATCCAGTAACAAAGGATTAGGTAAGGCTCGAGGTGCCTCAGTGGACCTGCACCTCTGACGTTGCTTCCTGCGTTGTTCCATCTTAAGCATGAATGTGTTGACCTGTTTCATCAAAAGTCAACCAAATCACTTGTGTCTCTTTTAGTTGGTTCTGATGCAAGTAATTCATTAATCTGGAAGGGGCTAAACAGAGTGAGTCGTGTGAGTGGCTCAGTGAAGACTGAAGACAGGAGGAACCTTTGGGCAAAAATACATTTGTTTGTCAAGGTATTTTTGTACCCAAACCATGTGGGCATTAACAAGTTATTGTGTAAGTTTAGGTAGATGTTATGTTTTAAAACCAGCCTATTTTAGAGTTCATTTTGATCTTGAGTGTTGTTACAGGACAGGTCCAACCTGCTTCATGATCTACAAGTACAACAAACAGTAGCAGTGAATGTGTCTTAAGTGCACTATGTGCATCTGAGTAAAATGTGGGACAAGAAAACTGCTGTTCAAGTTCCATCTTCAAACTTGGGCACCTCGGTTAGATATGAACATACTTCAAAAAAAGTAAGCAAATAGCCATATGAAGGCAGAGTTATCTTTGTGAATTTCAGCCATATTTTAGGAACACTATTACTATAAATAAAAATTGGTTATGTGTCTTGGTTCACCTAAATTTCTTATTGTAAAATACTTGGGACTTAAGGGTTTCATTTTTTTTTAATTTTCATTATATAGATGAGTAATCTTTTAACTATTTGTCATTTGGGTAACTAAAATCCCTGTAGGTAGGAAGAACTAGGGAAGAGTGGCTTGAGAGCTGCTCAGCACAAATGGACTTTGGGGTGCTGGTTGACAGCCAGCTGGGTATGAGCCAGCAGTGTGCTCAGGTGGCCCGGAAGGCCAATGGCATCCTGGCCTGCATCAAGAACAGTGTGGCCAGCAGGAACAGGGCAGTGATTGTCCTGCTGTACTCGGCACTGGTGAGTGCTGGGTTCAGTTTTGGGCCCCTCACTCCAAAAAAGACATCGAGGTGCTGGAGCGTGTCCAGAGAAGAGCAACAAAGCTCATTAGGGGTTTGGAAAAAGTCTTATGTGGAACTGCTGAGGGAGCTGGGGTTGTTCAGTCTGGAGAAGAGGAGGCTCAGGGGGGACCTCATCACTCTCTACAACTCCCTGAGAGGAGGTTGGGGTGAGATGGGGGTCGGTCTCTTCTGCCGTGCCCACAGGGAAAGGACGAGAGGGAACAGCTTTAAATTGCAGCAGGGGAGATTCAGATTGGACATTAGGAAAAATTTCCTCACTGCCAGGGTGATTGGGTATTGGAATGGGCTGCCCAGGGAGGTGGTGCAGTCACCGTCCCTGGAGGTGTTCAAGAGGTGTCTGGATGTGGCGCTGGGTGATGTGGGTCAGTGGTGATGTAGGTAGGGGTTGGACTGGATGAGCCTGAAGGTCTCTTCCAACCTTGATGATTCTATGATTTTTTTATAGAATGTATTACTATTTAATCACAAAATACTACAGAGTTGGTTTGGGGGTTTTTGTTTGTTTTTTAAAAAAGAGGTTTGAAAGCAATTGCCCCAAGTGCTGCATGCACAATGTTTTATGGTGGCAGAACAAGAATGAGTGTCCTTGTTCATTGTTCAGATCTTTCACCAACAGACATTCCTTTCTGTAATATTAATAGATTGGTTGTGGCTTTCTGTTGATACCCTGCTTGTTACTCTAGATATAGAACATATAATTTTCCTAGCAGTAAATCTTTCAAATTAAGGTATTTGGTTTGCATAAAGTTTTTTTTTGCCCTGCTTTACATGAAAACTGGCTGATGCATTTAAGAGAATTAATTTAGAAGCAGCATGGAAGATAATGCTGCATTGGATTGACTAGCTTGAGCAGGGAGGAAGACAAGGACATATGGATCTGAAATAATTGGCTTTTAATGTTTTGTTTTGGTCACTGTAACAATTTTGGTTAACTGTGATTTTAAAAATGTACATGAGGATATTCAAAATGTAGAGCCAGATATTAGTTGCTTTAGTATGGATATGGAATTACTCTTAAATATCAGTGATTTATGCAACTAAATCGGAACCCAAGAAAAAAAATATTGTGTTTCATCTTCTCTTCATGCATTTAAAAAGGGGGAACTTGAAGCAGGAAATCTTAAGTAATTGTAGTGAGCTCACTAACTTGTTCCTTTTTTTTTTTTTATCAATTGTATTTGGAGTTTCAGTAATATGTGAGTGTGACAGAGAAACAAAAATTTGCAGTGAAATCAGCTCATTTTTAAAGTGTGGTTGTGCATATACGTACATAGGTGTGTAGGTACATATATTCTCTACATTTAACCCACTTTCTCTTTCCAGAAATATAAAATCTCTGGTTTTTTTTTCAGTTGAGTGCATTCAACAGCTTCTTAATATTTTGATGAGTCCCATCTTCAGCTGATGGTTTGAATATATCATATTATTTGATTTCTCTTTCCATGATATCTTAGAGGAGTTTGTAGCTAAAAGAATAATGCAGAGACTGAATTCTAACAGATCAATTGTTTGACGTCTTCATAGGTCTCTGCTTAGTTATATGTAGGGTTCTACAGAATTGAATAAAGTTCGATCAAGTAAAAAGCAAATCAAAATTTCCACTTGCCAGACTGGTTACCTGGGAACAGCTGAATTGGATCCCTTCCCTTTGTTTTAGACTGATGACAGAGAGGAGAAAAGTCGCAACCTGGTTACGAATGTGGTTTCTCAACAGTAACAAAAGCAAGTTAGGGAATACGCATAAGTGCTGTTAGGTTTCCAGCCAGAAGTACTGAACTATACAAAAATTTAAATTTCCAAGTTTTTGCAACATATTTTTTTTTTTAAATTTTGTAACCAGGGAAGGAAGGAGTATGCTTAAAGACACAGGTATTTAAATCCTTCAAAATCTAGGAATATATCATATATATATGTGAAATGTTGAACTTCGTATTTGCAATGTAACTTTATTTTGAAATCAGGTAAGTTGACTCCAGCTCATACGAGATATAAATTTTGAAGTTATCCCTCCAGAAAGATGATAGCTAGAACTTCAATATCTGAAGAAGATTACACATGCATTTCTATTAAAACTGAATTTGTAAATCTTGTAATTAAAAATTATAAATAAAAATATTTTTCTTTAGTCAATCAACTACCAAAGATCTAATATTTGATAAAAAATATTCAGTGTAACACGAATAAACTAGTTGATTTTTTTTGTTTGGGTTTTTGCTGCTAGGAATAAAGAGTGCTTTAACATAATTTCACATTTATACAGCTTCTTTCATATTTATCTTTTTCCTTTTTTAAAAAAAACCAGCAAAACAAGTTATAAATGGACATAATTTTATCTGCTTGTTTAAAAGCCACTGTTATCACAGGAGACTGTAAACCCTCTGTAATGAATGAAGATAAGAAATGCTGCATTCTGTGTTCAGTGAAAGACAGACCACAAGTTAAGGTGATGAACCATAATCTGAGGAAAGAATTATTCAGAAGACTTTTTTTTCTCTTAGCTTCAGGTACTAGTGCATAAATATGTAGACATTAAAAAACAAAAAACAACAAAACAAAACAGTTGACCTAGGATTAAAAACCCATAGAACTGAAGATGCATGTGTGTTCTTCACTAAGATGACAATGTGAAGTCAGGTAGAAAAGAAAATAGTAGGGCACCCTTAGAGTATTGCTTCTTTGACTATGACAAAGTCAAAAGGCTGCTTGTTGATACACACTTCACTCCTCTCCAGTGGCTGTATCCAGAAGACGAGAATTTGTTTCTTTGATAGATTAATAGAAGAAATAAGGAGGAGGCAGGAAAGCACGTGTGTCAGCACACAGCAAGTGTCCTTCCAAAGAGAGAACAGCTACGTCTTATCATTGGCTTTTTATTCTCTGAATTGATCTGCAAAGTAGTATCTGGTGAAAAATACTGAGTAAGATGTTATTTAGTAATTATTCCTAGGCATGTGTTTCTGTTATGATAAGTGACTACGCATAACAGTTCTGGCTGTGATGGAAAAGGGGGAGAAGTCTGTCCTTGGTCTGCATTGAGTACCTCAGCTAGCACAGATACATCCAGCTAGGTATGCCCAAACCAGCTGGAATAGCTATTACTTTTCTAAATAGATATAATAATAACTGAAATAGCTATGTTTTTTCTGAATAGATGCTGTTTGTCTTTTGTTGGGTTTTTTTGTTACCAAAAGTTTTGATATTTTTCCTCTTTAGCAGATAATTTTGCCAAGCTTAATGATTTTCAAAAAATAAACATGTGAATTAAAAGATGCATTCATCAGCTGTAAGGCTGTGCAGATTTCCTACTGTCAGAGGAGCTTGTACAGGCTGAGGTTCAAAGCAGTGTAGGTGTGCAATCTGATTATTTTCTTTCTTGTTTGTATGATAAATTTGTGTTTGAGATGATAGAGTGTCTCATGAGGTGTCTTCAGTGCCCTGAGAAACAGCATTTGAAGCAGTTTCGTTGTCCTACTCTAATAGCACAATTTATGAAAACTCTCTTGGGATAGATGGAATGAGGTTGGGTTTTTTTCAAGATTTTGAATGCATTGAGTATTTACTTTCAGTTGAAACCCTAATTTTTAAAAGATGCAGGTGTGAAGACTGAGGGTAAAGTAAAGTGCTGACCCTGAGAGAGCGTTTCTGTCCCCTCTCTCTCCTGGAAGGGGAAAACAATGTTAAATGATCCACACTAAATTATGTGAACTTGGTTTATAACTTTGGAGGGTGACATAAACACATCCAGCATTCAAAATCACATCTGGCCCATAGTGTAAACTGCACTATCTTATCCTACTGGGATGCAGTGGAGAGGAGATGGTGCGCGAAAGACACTTAGAGGCTAACATGCTAGCACTGTTAACAGAGCTTGTTTCATTTCCTGCTGCCACACTTTAATTCTTGACTGGCATCACCCCCATGATTTTGTAGAGTGTTTCTTTTGCCACAGTTATGGGCTGTTGTTACGTGAAAGGTGGACCTATTCAAGATACTGCAAAGCTTTTCTCTGTTGCACATCTGCATAGTTTTCAACTCTTCAAGGCCATGGTACCCAACAAATCGACCTGCAGCTGTGTTCTTCTATTAACCTCTTGGAGCTGCAAGTAGATAACTTAATTATCTAGAGTCCCACTAGTGCATAGATTATGTAGCTTAGCCCTTAGAAAATTATCACCCAAGCAAATACACACAAAAAAAAAAATAGCTGAAGCTCCTAATCATAAAGCAAAAGCCATTCTGCATTGCCATTTAAGCTGTACTTTAATTTATCTGACATGTGTATGCCAAAGGCCAACAATCTGGAGTTTTTGTTAAATCTTCACCATTTACCTACTGTAGCTTGTTTTTTTTTTTCTTTTGAATGTTCCTTCTGGACTGACTGTTCTTATCACTTGTGTGTTTTCAAGTGTTGTTTAAAAAGTCCTTCTCTTCTTTAGAATCACTGCATCTGTCTTGGTATGCAGATTGCCACTTTGTGCTTCTGGTTCCCATAGTTTGTAAGGAAAAGTACCACAAAGTTATCTTAATATTTCAAATTGAAATGTAAATCTTTTCTTATTCGAAAACATTGTCAGTAAAAGGGGAAAAATTATCCTCGGAGCTTGCTGAGGTAGAATATGGCTGAGCAAATCAAACATACTTAATCTTTCTGGAGGGATTGTAAGGTTTGTTTAGGTTTGCTTTGGCTCGGAGTGATTCGAGATGGGCTCCATCCCCATCTTTCTGTCAAAGCTTTGCAGATCTAAGGGGAAAAGGGAAAGGCGCTTAAGACGTTGACATGGAAATAAGCAGCTCTGAGTCCGCAGCTTTGAATGCCTACAGAGGGCAGGACTGATGAATAAAGCGTCACCATTTTTTCATTGCTCATTTTTAGCTGAGCCTTAGCACTCTGGTGATGATTTAAGTAGTAGCTCACAGGGATTAAGAGTTGATATTTTTCATCAGGAACTTTTCCCTAATAAAAACAGTCAGAATTGTACGTGCAGTTAAAATGAGATATTACTTGGCTACCAGACTTGTGCACTTTTGTCTTGTATTTAGCTCATGTAACTTAGCATTTGGTTTGCAGAGTTTTATACGGATGAGTATGTCTTCATGTACATTGGTACAAAATGAGAGTTTTCTGACAACTTTTGTCTCTGGCAGGACTCTGAATAAAGGGAAACAATATTGAATGAAACAGTAATGCTGTACCTTGGTAGTGCTTGGGCATACCAGGTGCAATGTCTCTGTCAGCCCGCTCTCCTGAAACATCCCTTAAATCATTTCATCCTCTCTTTTTTGTTCATATTCATATAACACTTTGTTGTTCCCTACAGTGCTGCCACATTGTATTACAAGAACCTACACATGAAATGTGCACTGCTCTTCTGTCACCTCCGGGTCTTTTCCCACACAAGTACTGTCTGTACACGTTCTCTTCCTTTTTGCTGGCGCTTGCTTTGGATTCCTTTTCCCCACAATACACGATGAATCTTCTTTTTTTTCTTATTTTTCCTGGGTAGCATCTGATCACGATTTGTCTCCTATTCAAAGTAGTCTGGATAGATCAGAGTTGTGATCCTAGCACCAACACTTTCCTCATTTTTTTGTTTTATCTTGGGGATAAAGGCCGCAATAGTATCTTGAGAGCTTTGTTTGGTTGTTGTTTTGTTTTTTGGGTTTGGGGGTTTTTTTGAGAGTCCTGAGTAATATCAGGTTTCATCCTATCAATAGATGTCCCTAAATAACATAATGCATTACCTTTTACTGGGCTCTACTGTTCTTTGACACAAATAGATTAAAGCTGATGATGTTGCAAGTTTGAGGTATTTTACCTAAACACCTTTAGGAGAAAACTAAGCAGAAATTCTTCATATTTATCAAGGCCTAGATTTATTACAGTCTCTAAATAATTCACAATATGTTTCATGTATGAGCTTGCAAATTTGAATGATTTTTAAAAACTGTTAAACATCAGTTAGCTTAAGCTTTGTAGTCACAAGTCATCAATGTTGAGTCAGACTAAAAATTTTAATCCATTTTAACATGAAATGTGTGCTTTTTACAATCCCCCACATTATCTTAACAAAATGAATGAGCTTTCATTAGGAAAAAAGTAAAAGTACAAGATTAAAGTTGATGAGCTAAATCAAGGTGTCCTGCTTGGTTGATTTAAATCCGTGATTAAAATCAGTGATTTGATTTAAATCAATCCACTGTTCTTTCAGCGAGCCTGAAAGGAACCATTCTTCATTTCCTGCCTAATTAGAATTGCTTCTGTACAATTAGTTAGGACTGTGCCTTGATACAGCAATCTGCTGCACCCACTGAAGTCTCTGAATGTTGTTTTGGGGGTGGAAGACCTTTTTTCCTGTTGCTTTCCTGCTTTTCAAATAATAGCTGTAATTAAGTGATACTACTGCTAGAGCAGTATACCACTGTCTTGTCCCTTAATAGCCAGGGGTAGATACCCTTCTCCATAGAAATGACTGAAAATAGAGGTGTGGAGAGGTAACTGAGTAAATGAGAGGCAGTAGAGCTAATAACAGCTATTTTTTCCATGGCTTCATGCTCATTTATGTGTCCTCTGGAGACGAAGCCAGTGGAGGTTCCTGGGGAAGCTTGTCTCCTCCTGGGAGCCTTGCAAACTTCCCCGCGGGGTGGATGATGCTCTGGTAGCCTGTCAATTTAAGCTGATTTTGCAGCCTTTTTTCTCAGCTGGCCACTATCTTTTTTTGTTCTTTTTTTTTTGTTGTTTTTTTTCTTCTCCCCTCCTCCCCAGCTTCATGACACCTCTGGATATCCTAAAGTATTACTTCATTAATAACATGCGGAGATGCTATGTTTGACAGCAATACTAGTGCCAGTTCTAAAGGCTGAAGAATTTCTCTTTGCCATGAAAATGAAGAATGTGTAAAAGCTCACTTGTACTTACGACAAGGAAACAATGTTTTGTTGGATAGAATATAATTTGAAATATGTTATGGGAGTTTACGTTTTACAAAGAAGGACTTGCCAAATGAAATCGGGTTTGGATTCAGAAAACCTCTTGTTGAGGGTTTCAAACAAGCCATGTGGTGATCTGTTAAAAACATTAAGACAAGGGAAGTGCTGTGTGGACTTTCATCACATTTTACTCACTTTGAGAAGAAAATATGTTTTTCTATTTTTATGTGTACAAAATGGCTCTTACTGCAATTTAATGAGAGAGAAATAGCATGCACCTACAATAAATCTAGATAATGAAAACCTACTCAGACACATTCAGCTTAATTTCAGGTGCCTTGTTTTGATTGTAGAGCACTGAATATATTGAGGGATTTTTAAAAATAGCTATAATGGACTTCAGTTTTTTGATGGACCTGGGTTTTATGTTGGACTCATTTCAGTACTGCCGCAGTCTATTTCAGGTACTTACATGGACTGTCTAGAGAGGAAAAATAATTTTTGGACCAACTATTGGTGCACAAAAGGCAGGTTTAGGTGTGAAGGTACTTTTATGGAAGGTCCTTGTCCTCCTCTGGCAGGTAGGAATGACCAGGGACCAGCTGGTGAGCAGGGGGTGTGCTGAAGCCGTGCTCCAGGGGGCTACACCCAGCACTGCACTGGGTCTCAAACCCAGCCTCTTCACTGCTCTCACTTAATTCTGTGGATTTGGTTTGGACTGTGAACATCTATTGTTCAGACTGAATTTGCATATCAAAAGCATTTAAGAAAAGGAAAAAAAGCATATTAAAAATTTAAAACCAAATCAGCCTAAAAATCTGATTTGTACTTGTGAGAAACTAAAGACAACTGCTTTGCTGGAGGGTGGCCTGGGTTATTCTGGTTGGTTGGTTGTTCTTTTGGGGGGAGGGGGTTTGGGATGTGGATTTTTTTGCAAGACCCAAGTAAGACCAACCTAAATTTATATCCATTATCCCAAATACCATTGATTCATCCTCCCCCCCGACACACACACAACCCATACCATGTGTCATAAGCACACGCGTGTGCCGTGGCGTGCCTCCATTCTGTCAGGCAAGCCAATGCTAACATTTCTGCAAAGACCCTGGTCTCTTGAAAAGGACAACTACTAGAGAATAAAACTTTGCAAAGTCACTTTTATCTTCACCATGCGACATTTGTTTCCCATTAATTTAGAGTAAAAAGATTTGTTGTCAGTATCAGAGCATTAAAAACATACATCATTCCCTGAGCTGTCCAGACATGGCCAAAGCTCACATAAATAATTCTCTAGCCTTGATATTTTAGGGAAGGCACCATCTGGCACCAAAAAGGAAAAAGAATTCCATAGCTAATAATTAGTTTTCAGGATTTCTGCAGAACAATTAAGTATAGGAGTATTTTTTTTAAATATGTGTGCTAATTAGTGCATAATTTTACAGAAGCTGGAGGCTGTTAAAGATCATTCTGCTTCCTCACAAAAGACAGAATAGAATCATAGAATAACAAGGTCTTGTCTTTGGGGGCCATCTAGCAACCCTCCTGACACTAAGAGATGGCTTGAAGTAGCTGTGAGATTGTTTTCTGCCAGGTAGTGAGCAGAGCTGCATTCCCCATAATACAGAGTAGTGATTAGGAAGGGTTACAGGTAGCAGGTGCTCCAGGAGGCACTGCAGGCAGGAGGGCTTTGAGAGCCACAGCACAGCAGGACGACTTGTGACTGACTGGCTCAGGGATGCTTTTAACTTGCCAAAAGCTGAAGCAGTCCCTCACTGAGCCCTGTGCAAATGCTGTTTGTCTGCAGAAAACACAAGATGGCTCTTATGAAAGAATTAAGGTACCTCTCGTTTACTTTGAAGTACTGGGGCGCTGCTTGTGTGCATGGCCAACACATGGTCTGCATAGCAAACACCTCGCCTTTGATGGCTGTTGCAGAATGGTATTGTTCTTAAGTACATGGTTAGTGTTGAGAAATGGGTAACTAGCAGTGTACAGGTAAGAGGTCCTGCCACAAATCAAAACAACAACTTGTGAGACCTATCTTCTGTGTTCCTGTTGGTGGCGATACGGGCGGCAGCAGCACCTAGAAGGACATGGAGCTGCTTGAGAGAGTCCAGTGCACAACCACAAAGATGATGAAGGGAGTGGAACATCTCCCTTGTGAGGAAAGGCTGAGGGAGCTGGGTCTCTTTAGCTTGGAGAAAAGGAGACTGAGGGGTGACCTCATCCATGGTTACAAATATGTAAAGGGTGAGGGTCAGGACGATGGAGCCAAGCTTTTTACAGTAATGACCAATGATAGGACAAGGGGCAATGGATGCAAACTGGAGCACAGGAGGTTCCATGTGAATCTCAGGAAAAACTTTTTCACTGTGAGAGTGCCAGAGCACTGGACCAGGCTGCCCAGAGAGGTTGTGGAGTCTCCTTGGCTGGAGACATTCAAACCCCGCCTGGATGCGTTCCTGTGTGATGGACTCTGGGTGACCCTGCTCTGGCAGGGGGGTTGGACTGGATGATCCTTCGAGGTCCCTTCCAACCCTAGAATTCTGTGATTCTGTGTGATTCTAGATAGGAAACTGGTGATCATGGCCCATACGTAGGTCAGAGCAGCACGTTGAACCGTACTTAACGCAGTTGGGCATTAATGCATTTTGCAAGAGCATAATGCACTGCAGAAGCTGTCATGCTATCTGAAGCACAGTTGCCTTCTCTGCAAAGAGTTTCTGACAGGTATATAGAGAAAGCGGCCGCCTCTCACAACAAGGTGTGTGTTTACAGAGAGTTCCAGTGACAGCCTAAGTGCGGCCACTCTGCGCTGGAAGCCACGTGTCTGAGGCAGGCTCCTCTGAAGGAATTGCTGGTTACTCAACCATTCACGCTGCAAACTAAAATTACAAGCATCGAGGTCTGTGCAGCTGTTACCATTTCTGATACTGCTGTTCAGGGCGATGTTGAAACGAGTGGTGTGTAGCAAATGCATTCCTTAAGGCCACTGTTTGCATTACCCAGGGAGCCAAAGTTTCTCCGTTCCTGCAAACCACATATCTGGTTTTATTTGTGGCAGAGGCATGTGCTGCATGGCTGGAGTTGGGGGGCTCATTGAGCAGAGGTTACAGTCTGGAAGTAACAGTGGCTCTGTGGAGGTCCTGAAGTGCTCTGCTGGAGGTTGGGCTGGGCCCCTTGAGTAGTTGGTTGGAGTAGTTGGAGTAGTTGGTTGATTGTGCCTCTTTGTTATTTTATAAATGGGGTCCTGGACTTTGAGGAAGCTACCACAATATGTATAGTAATAGGGAGGGAAGCCTGGGCAGCGTAACTCTTTTCTAGTAGTAATACTGATGTTTTGTGCCCCAGTCCTCATGCTGTGGGACTATTTGTTCTTGAAGATAAATATGTGCATAAATATTCAAAAGATCAAACTTTTGTATTGCTTCTGTTTGCACACACAGTAGCTCTTTGGTACCTTTTTCAGGACTACAGATAGGTCTTACAATGTGTGCTGCTACTTTTAAACTTTATAGCAACACCATGTTTGCAGAAAACAATGCCTACAGTTTAAAATTCTAGCAAGTAACTCATATATTGATTTCAAAAACAAATAAGAGCTGTATTTTGCATTTTCTAGCCCTTTGTGGTTTTCTCTAGAGGGCAGCTGAGACTTACAGCAATTTGTTCAATAACTGGACACCTATACATACCTATATATTCTAATGTTATATTGTATTGGAAAAGCATTGTAAGCTGTGAGCCCATCCACCAGATTTGAGCTGCAGTTGTGTGATCCTTTCCAGCATTGTTTTATGTATGCAGCATTATTTTAAGCAATGGGGGTTTTTTTGTAGAAAAAATAAAGAATTCATGCAAAAAGGAAAAATAATAGCACATCAGAATCTAGCTTATATCTGCACATACACGTGTAAATGCACACGAGGTGAGAAAAGTCACTGATATTTAGCAGCATTTCATAGCATCACACATGTCAGTAATGTCAGTAGAAATGATGGACACTGAAGTCACACCAGCCTTACATATTTCCATATCCATATATCTGTGTTTCACCAGTGAATCAGAGTCTGTGTAATGTTAACTCTTTCTTTTCATACGTAGATTGCAGTTTGTGCTGCTGACACACCTGTTGATTTCCAGCATCCTGGTTAAGAAAGGCAGGCAAAGACAAAACTTAGAAGCAAAGGTGGTGCTGATTTCTCCTGTTGGGGAGAGTGTGCATCTGCTTCAGCTCACCTTCCCTCCGCAGGAGACGGTTGCCAGTACCAGGGCAGGCTACAGGCATCTGCGAAATTTAAAAACCTGTGACTGTAAGGAACCCATTAAATCTAAAGAGGGCCTCAGAGGAGATGTCAGTCATGTCTTTTAGCATAAATCGTAACGATTTAAAGCATTATACTTTCAATGAGCTTTTTTCCCTTCACACCTATGTTATTGTGCTATCAGTGAAATGACAGGTCTTGTCTCCAGGTAACAAAGACCTGTTGATGATTTGGAGAGGCTATATTCATCTCATCTGCGTTGCTTTGTCTTCTTCCTTATCAGCAGAGAACGCAGTTGGAAAACAGATGGAGCAGCCAAAAGCCTATCATCAGCTCGGGGGGTGTCCATCCAACCACAGGCACCTGATGGCACATAAAACTGATGCTTTCCATTTACCAATCTACTGCCCTAATTTAGAAGGACTGGATGTTTTCTGTTGAAAGCACGTACAGCTTTTTCCACCTGCTCAGAGTTATGGAAGGATAAATCCGTCCTTTATCTATGCCCTTTGAAGTTGCAACTTCTGTAAGGCTTTTATTTTTTCAAGGTGATTAGCACATGGTTTTTACCACAAGTAAATGAAGCTCGTTCACTGAAAATAACAATCTGTACACATTATACACATTGCGGTCACTGGTTATGGTTTGCTCTGTTGGTGAGATCTAGCTGGTTTCGTTGGGAATAAATACTGCTAAAAACTGGCAAGCAGCAAGTCTGGTAGGTGTGACTGCAGTAGAGACGTGCCTGTTTGTTAGCTGTGCACCCCGCAGCCTTGATGGAGGGCAGGTAGAAGACCACGTTTCTGTGATACACTGGATTGGATGCACCATTCCGGGTGCCTGTCCCAGCAGAGTGTCAGTGGAAGCTGCACTGTGCACTTCTTCAAGTTGCCTAGCAAACCTGCAGTCATCAAATATTTTATTTCTTACTTACTGGGTTGTACGGGTTTATTACAGGAATACAGCTGGAGCTTCTGCAAATGGTTCAGAGCATTGATAAAGGAAGAGAAGCAAAAACAGTGCCTTATGAGGAAAGGCTGAGGAAGCTGGGTCTCTTTAGCTTGGAGAAAAGGAGACTGAGGGGTGACCTCATCCATGGTTACAAATATGTAAAGGGTGAGGGGCAGGACGATGGAGCAAAGCTTTTTACAGTGCTGACCAATGATAGGACAAGGGGCAATGGATGCAAACTGGAGCATAGGAGGTTCCATGTGAATATCAGGAGAAACTTTTTCACTGTGCGAGTGCCAGAGCACTGGACCAGGCTGCCCAGAGAGGCTGTGGAGTCTCCTTGGCTGGAGACATTCAAACCCCGCCTGGATGCGTTCCTGTGTGATGGACTCTAGGTGACCCTGCTCTGGCAGGGGGGTTGGACTGGATGAGCTTTCGAGGTCCCTTCCAACCCCCTAGAATTCTGTGATTCTGTGATTCTCCCGACAGATTCTTCTCTGCTTACTGGAAATCCAGTTTGCTGCAGAGGAGTATGCTGATAGCAGTTAACAAACTGGTGGCAGAAGCTGGGGAGCTGAACCTTAGGGTGGTTTTGCATGAGTAAGCAGGTAATGGAGACGGTAAGGTTTGCAGATCTGGAGCATACTCAGTAGTAGAGATATGACCTTTGTTTTAGGATAACTCGACAGAGCAAATAATGATTTGAAGTAGAGGAACAGCAAAAGCATGGTTTAAAAAATTATGTTGTTGAAAACTGTCAGGCACTAGTTTTCAACTTGGAAGAATTCTAGACAGGCAGAAGGGAGATGCCTCTTCCTATATATAAGGAGGACGACAGGCAGAATGCACACAACTCGCAAGAGGAAAGTGGTTAGAACAGTGTCTGCTATTGAGATTCCTTTGCATAGGATGATGTGGTGGCATTGATATAACTACATTAGTTTTTCTAATTGTTTGTGTTACCTTCTTTTTTCTAATTCCTAATCTTTTCCTATTGCATTTATTTAATTTCAAATAGTGATCAGTGATTTTTTTCTCTCTTATACTTTGCAAAGTGGTCCTCTAATTTCCTTTCTAGTGGCTTGATTTTTCTCTTGAGACTCCTTCATGCTTAAAGAAGTATAAGAAATACATGCATACGTGTTTTGGAAAGTAGATCTTTTGTGAAATATAAATTGTTGCTAAGTTCTTACTTACCCAGAAATTAGTATTTTTTTATGTACCTTTATAGTGGAATTTATGGGTAATTCCTGTTACTGTACTGCCAAGCCTTAGGTACGTTAACCATACAATTTTCTCCAAGTGGAAGTAGAAGAAGTGTAGAAAGCAAGTGAGGAAAACCAAGGAGCTTCAGTGCTGCTGTTGGCTCTGCCAATGTGACCTTTCATGTGGTTTATTGGGAGTAGGTGGATTCAGGGTCAGACTTCCCTGTGATGCTGCAGTGTTTGTGTGTGTCCTTGTATCTGGCTGATGCCAAAAGGAGTAAAATGCTGCTTATCAGCTTCTTTTCCAAAGCTAGGGGCTTGCTTGAACTATTTTTCCTTTGTTTTGAGTGGGAGTGTGTGTTAATGCATAACTCTTGAAGCATCTGTATATGGAAGGTCCATCTGGTCCTTGTCCTCTTACCTGCTTATGGATCCTCACAAACCAAAATCTAAAGGGACTTACTTACAAGGGATGCTTCTATATAGACAATCTAGTGTATGTGGACTGTAATGTGTGGGAAAGAAATGTTTATTTTCCCTGTGTTTTGCATAGGTGAAGAGGAGCACCCTGGGTCAGGGACTGAAGTACACTCCCCCTCTATTCTGCCCTAGTGAGGCCACATCTGGAGTATTGTGTCCAGTTCTGGGCCCCACAGTTCAAGAAGGACATGGAACTGCTTGAGAGAGTCCAGCGCAGAGCCACAAAGATGATGAAGGGAGTGGAACATCTCCCTTATGAGGAAAGGCTGAGGGAGCTGGGGCTCTTTAGCTTGGAGAAAAGGAGACTGAGGGGTGACCTCATCCATGGTTACAAATATGTAAAGGGTGAAGGTCAGGATGATGGAGCCAAGCTTTTTACAGTAATGACCAATGATAGGACAAGGGGCAATGGTTGCAAACTGGAGCACAGGAGGTTCCATGTGAATATCAGGAGAAACTTTTTCACTGTGAGAGTGCCAGAGCACTGGACCAGGCTGCCCAGAGAGGTTGTGGAGTCTCCTTGGCTGGAGACATTCAAACCCCGCCTGGATGCGTTCCTGTGTGATGGACTCTAGGTGACCCTGCTCTGGCAGGGGGGTTGGACTGGATGAGCTTTCGAGGTCCCTTCCAACCCCTAGAATTCTGTGATTCTGTGATCACAGTGAAGTCTTAACACGGTGCTAAGATTGCAGTTGAGCAAGTGGGATGCAGTGAGCACCTGCTTGTTGTCTTGGGTTTGCTTCTTCTCGTGGGTTTAATCCTGTGCAGGCTGATGGGAAGAGTTTTACAACTGGATGGGAAGGGAGCCCAAGTGTCTCACCCTATGAGAAACAGTCTGTTTACTTCCACGTGCCCCGGGAAGGAACCAGGAGGTTTGGGCCCCCTTTGCAGCCCCGTTTCCCAGGCCTCTCACTGCAGTGAAACAGCAGCACGTGCAAGGCGAAGGATACAAGTGGCAAGAGTTCAGGCTCCTTTTTCAGAAGGTCTTCTCCCTTGGTACACGGCCAACTTGACATTGAGTTCAAATCTAGGACAACAGGGCAATATACTGTTACTTAGAGTACCAGACCAAAATCTCTCATATTTCTGATATGAAAAACATGCTGTTTACCCTTTTATTCAGCATTTATGTATAAATTATGTGTTTTGTCTGCGCTATTTGCCTGTGGGGTATATTGATCCACGCAGTCAATATCAAGTTACAAAAAAGCAAGAGAGCCAGCTCTTTCAGTATGCTATTGACTTTTTTTTTTTTTTTTAAAAAAAAAGAAAGCAAAAAAAAGGATTCATAGCAAAATATAATGGGGTATTTTAGATAATTATTTTTGAGCTACAGGTTTTACTTGACTTAATAGAAAGCTTTGAGTCCCTCTAAGCTAATGGACACACAGCAGCATTGCTGACTAGCATAATGAGAAGATAAAAAACAATTGGAGTAGTTTTAGCAAATGGAAAAGTGCTTTGGAAGGGCAACTGTGGAGTGTAACAGAAGTACACTGCAGGAGCAGCCAGAGGCTAACCTCAGAAAGAGCAAGAAGCTTCACCAAGCTACAAAAGCTTTGTTGATCCCATTTTGCCTAATTAGGTGCACCCTTTGAAGTTGAAATTCATTGCGGTATTGACTCAGAAACTGTTTTCCCACATTTGCTGCTCATCTCTTGGCAGATAGCTTGTATCATCAAACTTTAGTAAGCTACAACTCACTTCCCTGGGAGGTGTGCTGGACCATTTGTGAAAAGTAACACCATATGTTGGTAACTATTTTAATAAATTATTTTCAGTTTTCCAGTCATGGCTACATCTTGAACAGAAGTATTTATAAGAAGATATGTTGGGCATCTTATCTTTTCCTCTGAATTATGAGAACTATCCTAAGCAATGTTTTGTAAAAATTTGCATTGAAGTAAAGCATTAACAGTGGCTTTCAGCTGCAGCATCAACTGTGGGAAAGATACCCTTTTTTTCCCCACTGAACAATGCTCATAAAACACACGGCTGGGTTTTCTGATGCTGACTACAACTTGCCCATGTTGGATGCATCTTTTGATGTGGTTCCATCCAGATCTTATGGAAACATTGTCTCTGCTAGCCTTATACTAATTGAAGCATTTTTAAGTAGATAGATGTTTTTTCCCTAAGTCTTATTTGTAAATATTTGCTTGGATTACACTACAGTTTTTTCCTACTTTACAGCAACACCACTGTATATGTAACTGTTGAAAATATTTACTCAAAGGACTTGAAAATTTAAACCTACAAATGAGCCTGCAAAACAAATCTGGCTGGTTTTGGATTAGCACCAAAAGGAGAAATGGAGTTATGTAATTCTGAGCCAGAAGCTAGGGTTTCCTTAAAACGGAGTGATTAGAAGGCCATTGAAATCACAGGTGATGTTTCCGAGTGGTGGTTTGTGGAAAGAAGCTTAGGACTTTCCCTTTGAAAGGAAAATTTTGCTATAACAAAAGCCCATGCGGTAAAAAGGCACTGGTGGCTTTCATGGGTTTTCCTTCCAGTTCTTCAGTAGGTTTTGGAGCCTTCCTGATTTGAAAGGAGCTGGATTAAAAAGCAGAGATGAGCTTACTGCTGCCAAGCAAACTAGAGCTTTTCTGGTCCCATTTCAGAGATAGTGGTGTTAGCAGTTTCCTTTGTTTTCTTGGAGCTGGGCATTGGCAACAGAGGCTGAGATGGGAAGGTAGGAAAGCTGATGTGCTGATACAAGTAATTAGTTTTGTGGCAGCATTTTGTATCAGTTACTGAGCTTTGAACTGGTAGTTTGGTCTCAAGCTTTGCAGAAGCTAATGCTAAAAAGAGCTTTTTTTGTATAGTTTGAAAGCTTTGACTTGGAAAGCAGTATCTTTTACATCAAGTGACAACGATAATGCATTTAATAATGGACATTTGAATTTTAAAGGAGAATGGCTATGTACAAATTTCTTTTGCATACCTGACAAAAATTCTAGAAACTGTTGATAATTGTGATTACTGTCATGATTATTGCTTTATATATATATAACACATAAAGTTCCTGAGCTGACAAAAGATTATTAGTCATCATTAATTAGATGGGATCTAGATGTTTTGGTACATTCAGACTGAAGAAGCTTTTCTTCTGTACATTCTTCAGTGTGCTGCTTTAGCAGCAAGGATGATGGAAAATGTTCAGAGAAATGCTCGGAGTGAACCTCCCGAGGGTAAAGCTTACAGTAATTATTCACCCCTGTAAATGACGCACTGTAGCATCTATTGCAAACCCATCTGCTCTTGGAAGGACATAACTTTATAAGACCTCTGCCTTGCAGATTAAAATTTCCTGAGTCTTTTCAAAAGCTTGTGCTAAAATAGTTCCGAATCAAGCTACAAGCAAAGCTTACGGGAACAGAGTGTACGGATGCGAAAGCTGTGTTCTGGTGTGGGAAGCAGGGAAAATAGCCACCAAAACACGGAAGCAGCTGGATGCTTTGAAATCTTAGAGCAGAAACAGCCCTGAGTGGAAGTAAGGAGCAGCTGAATAGTCTGGTTTGTGAGCAGGCTCACAGCATAGAGAGTTTTGCTTGGTCATGTTGTAGGACTTGAAAACGGTGGTTAAAGTGCTCTGTGGGATTTTGGACCTAAACTCATGGAGGCCTCAGCCTTAAGCTTGCTCTTAGGGTCTCACAAAAGAAAGCCAAGCTATGTGCTTGTGTAGGAAAGCTGTTCATCCTGTGCAGTGCTTGACTGGCTGAACTACAGAGCAAAACGTCAGGGAGAAGCTTGCATTGGCTTCTGTCTTCTTGACCAGGGATGGGTGTGTGTGTGTGTGTGAGGATTTCTTTATTGATAAGGTGATAGAGCCTGCACAGCCTTGGACAGATGGGACAGGTTATCCCAGCAAGTTTCTAATTATAGCTGGTTTCTTTGTACTGACGAAGAAAACACAAGGGGCAATGGTTGTAAACTGGAGCATAGGAGGTTCCATGTGAATATCAGGAGAAACTTTTTCACTGTGAGAGTGCCAGAGCACTGGAACAGGCTGCCCAGAGAGGTTGTGGAGTCTCCTTGGCTGGAGACATTCAAACCCCGCCTGGATGCGTTCCTGTGGGATGGACTCTAGGTGACCCTGCTCTGGCAGGGGGGTTGGACTGGATGAGCTTTCGAGGTCCCTTCCAACCCCTAGAATTCTGTGATTCTGTGATTCTGTGATTTGATTTGGGTGGAATTTGTAAGGAGTAGGAGTGCACATTAGTTGTTAGTGTTCATAGGAGAGAGGAATTCTGAGGTGTTGATGTATTTCCTTTGTATTTTTTCCTCAGTAATAAGGAGAAACTCTGGGTGTTTTAAACAAACATAACGCTTTATGTAGAGAAACAATAGTTGAATTCTGCAGACATTTAATGCCTGCTCTCCAGCTCTGGTGTTTGCAGTATCTCTTTAGCTTTAAATACCCTGCCTGTTTGCTGATGTGTACTGCCTGGTGCCTTGATGTTGCTGGGTGCCAAGCCCCATCTCCCTAACCTGCCTCAGGACTTGCCCAAAATCAGTGTGAAGCACATAAGTGCTCCTGTTGGTGCCCTTGGCTGCTTGTGCCTTTGGAGTTCAGTAGGTGTTTCTTTGACCAGCTTGTCAAGAGAGAACTCGGCATCTTCCAGAGTCACAACCATGTTTTGAGTTGTGTTCCCTCCCCCCCCAAAAAAAAACCCCAAAAACTAACCCCAAAAATGTATTCCCATTCAGTTACTTCAGGTCTTCAAAGAGCTCAAGTTAGCAGTGACAATTCCAAAGGGCAGTTGCTGACCATCATATCAGTGCTCAGAAGATGGTAAAGGATATTTTTTTTTCCTTTGGTGTTAAAATTGTCTGTGCTCTAATATTATTCAGGGTAAAACCCATTTAGGGGATGTTGTGATAAACCCTTCAACAAGTTATTTTATGTTGTTTTACAAGTATATGTTACATTAAATACTGCTGGATATGCTTGTTTGCAGTTAGTCTCCCTCTCAGATAATATTGCTGATTCTCTTGTAACTAGTAGTCCTTTTGGAAGTCTTAGTCACCCACGTATGGATTTCTTTCACTATTTAAACAGGTAGATACAAGAAACAATAGACTGTTTATATAACCTGTATCAGGTAACATATCCACAAATACACACACTTTTGTCTTTAATCAGATTTATATGATGAAGATAATCAGTGTTTGAATTTTCTTGGAAGTGTTTGCCCTGCTTCCCTATTTTGCTGCCCAGCATATGAAACAAGGAATGAACATAACCACCAGACTGAAATGGGGGCTGTCATGTGCATGAATTTTGGTCACACAAGCCTTTTTTTTTTTTCCCCCACCATTCTTGGAGATATTCAAAAGCTGTCTGGACATGGTCCTGGACAACTGGCTGTAGGCTACCCTGCTTGAGCAGGGAGATTGGACCAGATGACCTCCAGAGATCCCTTCCAACCTCAGCTGTTCAATGATTCTGTGAACTCTCTTCATTTTTTTTCTCTAAATAGTGCTTTTAATTAAATGGAAAATTCTTTTTAGTGTTAAAATCCGCTTTAAGCATTATCAGTATCAACAGTTGGGACAGACAAGACAAGACAGGTGGTTACTTATTTAAAGATGGAGAGTTTTTTTCTAATGTTTTGCATTGTACCAGCACCCAGCTGTCATTCATACACTGCTTTGTCTTAAAAAAATATAAAAAAGTTACTGTGATAAAAGTGTGTCTAAAGAAGGGTAACGAAGCTGGTGAAGGATCTAGAGCACAAGTCTTACGAGGAGCAGCTGAAGGCACTGAGTTTGTTCAGTTTGAAGAAAAGGAGGCTGAAGGGAGACCTTACTGCTCTCTACAACTACCTGAAAGGAGGTTGGAGTGAGGTGGGTGTTGGGAAATGTCCTCAAGTGGTGCCAGGGAAGGTTTAGATTGGATATTAGAAAAACTTTCTTCACCAAAAGGGTTGTCAGGCACTGGCACAGGCTGCCCAGGGAAGTAGTGGAGTCACCATCCCTGGAGGTCTTTAAAAGACCACGTACACGTGGTGTTTAGGGACATGGTTTGGTGGTGGACTCGGCAGTGTTAGGTTTATGGTTGGACTCGATGATATTGAGGGTCATTCCCAACCTAAGTGATTCTATGATTCTAAAAGGTGACCTCCTGATCTTAAGAACATGTAATTACTGATTTTTTCTGAAATACTGATGTTTCCTAAAGGAAACCATTTAGGCTGGTACCAACCATTTAGGCTGGTACCTAGGTGGATGTTCAGGGGACCTGTGTGTGCCTATATAGCTGAAATCTATTTAGAAAGCAGAAGGCAGAAAGAAAAATCCACCTGTTGCTACTTCAGAGCTGATAGAAAGCAACTCAATAAAATATTTATTTCATGAGGCAAAGCTTCTTAACCTCCCACAACACATTAAGTGCGAACTAATTTGGACTTCCTGGAGATAAGATGGGAGGGCCAAAACCTCAAGTTAAAATTTGGAGTGCTAATGCTAACTTAGAATTTCCAAAGCAGTTAACTATAGTTTCCAAAGTAGGTCCTAAATAGACATAATAGCTCTTGGTTTTGGACACTTCCATTCCAAAAGCTGGTAATTGACCTCCCCTGCTTGCTGCTGGTGATTGCTGCAAAGAACTGTAGCAGCCAATGTGTCCTGCTGTTCTCTGGTAATGAGACTTTGCTCCTTGAGTCTCGAAAATGTAATAGAAAGCATCATTGCTGAACCTGCTGGGGCAGAAGCATCGGCAGTAAAAAATTAGGTGCAGAAAGAAAATACAGGACATCTTTGTAGATGTAAGACATCATTTAAATCGGTGTACTCCAGGATATTGCTTAGCTTCCCATTACTTAAGTTGTGCTGTGAAGCAGCCGAGCAGGTTGATGAATCTGGGATAGTACCTCTTCTAGTCATAGTTTTCAGGTACAGGTTCATAGTCTCAGCTGGATTTTGCATCTAAAGGGTTTTTGAACAGCCGTTGTTCTGTTTTACATTTGTCACAGAAGTGTTACTCTTAAGCACTTAAAAAAGGTGTTTGCAGCAAGAAAAAATACTCGGTATTCAAATGAAAGGGAGAGGTGGAAAACGTGTCTGCTTTCACCATGCTGCCTACAGTTTTTTTTATTTCCTTGAAGAAACATCAGTTTCCTAATTTTTAGATATTCACCTTCTATCTGTTCCTCTTATACAATCCCATTAATTTAAAAATAATAATTAGTCTAAATTACGACCTGCATCACATACTCTTGGTGATATAAAATAACAGCAGCACCTCCTCAGCCTTCCAAGCTTCTGACCAAGTAGTCAGATTTTTTTGTTTTGTCACCCAAATATGTGGGTACTGTTTGATTCTTCCCTTGTGAAGCACAGCCAGAGAGGAGGACAAAAAAGGATGCCAGCTAGCACTGCCATGGGGATTTGGAGAGTACTGTAATTAAAAGCATCAACAGCAAATGCCATCTCAATTTAACAGTGTCCTGCTGGGATCTTTCTCTGAGTTGTCATACCTGCTGCTGCTTTCTTCTGTGTCTGAACCTACGTGGAGAGGTTTAATCTGGCTCAGAGTTCCTTCTGCACTGGATCAAAAGAGGGGGGGATGAGTTAAACCTCAGCCTGCTCTAACCTGTGTGTGAAGATGTGGAAGGAAAGCGAGCTGGATTAACCTGGTATATAGATGTAAGTCATAGCTAGTTTGAGTAGAGCTTCTCCCAGCGTACGTGGGACGAGATCCTGCCTCTGAATTAGTGGTGTTATTAACAGCGCTGGCTCAGTTTTAGGAGGCAACATCACGCAGGGGGGGAGCTGGCTGAGCTCTTAATTAGCTACAGAAAGGTGCATTAGAAATACAGCAAGGCAGGGCTTGAAGTCCAGTGATTTCTTGTAGTGTTATTCCCTACACTTGCCTTTGCACCCTCCTGCAGTTAATGAGATACAAGGGCCCTGACATTGACCCTGTGTTGTGTTAGGGCATGGAGCAATTTGTTATGTGTTTGTAGATCCTGATTTGATTTTATTTTTCTTAGAATGAGCTGGAAACTATGTAAAGGGCTCTCAGAAAATGGTAATTGATGGTAAGCGCTGTCATAGCATTAAGCAATCATTTTCTTCTATTTTCTTCTTCATCCCACCATTTTACAAATATACCTAATATCAGCAGAGAGAAGAATTTCCAAATTTGTTGAGGTGGTTTTTTACTTATTTCTTATTTACATGTTTACAAAATTATTTTGCAGTTCTTGCAGTGTAAGTTTGCAGTTATTCCACTCGTTTGCACTCCTTAAATGTCCTAGGTTTGTTGGTACAGAAGTGGAAGGAGAAAATTTTACAGTAGGACCTCTTGTATTCTTGTAAGGACCATTTGTCTGTATTTAAAGTAAAACCTGTGTCTTTCTGGTTCTGTGTTAACAAGTTCCTAGAAGACTGCATGATTTTAGTTTAGGCAGAATTTCTGGCAAGGCATTATTTGGGGGGATGGGGAAAGGCTTGTCCATGTTGAGGAATGAAAGAGTTTCAGATGAAAGAGTTCTTCTAAAATCAGAGGCCAGTCTTTCTGTTTGTCAGGCCATGCTCCCAATGCTGTAAATGTAAATTCTTCCCAGAAACAGTTTCATTCACACTCGCAAGGCTGGTTGTCAAGTCTTTGGTAGCGTATACTTGTTACCTTAGCAACCTGCAGGAGTTACACAAGTGTCTAGGAGAGAACATTACAGATCCCAACAGAGTCATTTTATTTTCCTCTAATGACAGGGAATATCTCTTAGAGGAAGGGCAGTTTCTATATGATGCAAAATACCATTACAGAATTGCAAATTACTAAATGGCACTTGACTGGAATTTGAATGGGTACTAACCAGCTTACCAACTGATTATATATTTGAAAATCTTTTGTAATTTTTCACTCATGGGAGAGAGGAACCAAAAAGGACTGCGTTTTTCTAGCTCTAGCAACAATCAAAATTAGGATTCAACTTGCAAAGCCAAAGTTGCGTTGTTCCCCTCCTGGAGATCAGAATGAGTGCAAGAGGGCCAAGGGAAAAATTTGTTCCAGCTTTGAATTTTACTTCCGTTTATAGTTTGATTTTGTAAAACTTGGGTCCTATTTCCATAAAATTGAAGTTAGCTGATTTGTTCAAAAAAAAATTTGGTTTAATTTTCAGCGATTGCACTTACTCAGCACCATCTAGTGGACCAACTGCTATTGTCAGCTAGAAAACAGCTGCTCTTCCTAAACCAGACAGCAAATTAGAGCATGCAGTCCTCACAGCGTGAATGATGTACCTAAAATATGCTGGTGACTGATGATATAGAAGAATCAGAAGATTAGCAGTGGTTTAGTTGAAAAGGAGCGGTGTGAAGGAAAGAAAGTTTAAGATACTTGCATGTAGTGGTGGCTGTTATCTCCTACGGTCCTTCAGTCCATCGAACTCCAGCCTGCTTGTCTGCTTCTCTGCCTTACCACGCGGTGCCATCCGAGTTGTAAGCTTCTCCAAGGAAGGATTTTTGGAACACTGTTTCTTTGTGCAGTACCACACAGCACAAATTGCATCCTGGTTGTCACTCTGATGCAAATGATAAACGTGAGCTGGTGCTAACAGTGAGCTCTGAAGGAGCTCTGCTAACAGAGCTCCTAGAATTTGAGGAAATTTCTCTGGAGTCTGTCTAATTAAAATTGTAGGCAAGGTATTTGGTGTTTGACCCTTTGAAAAGGCATGGTTTTCTTTAAAGAAAAAAATTCCCTAGGAAAAGCCTCCCTATAGAGTGCTCATACGCACTCAGTAGAATTGTCAGGTCATCCCAGTAGGTGCCTTGGGAAAAGATAAGCAAGCTCTGGGGCTCAGGTCTTTGGGATTGCATGGGAACAGATTCGCTTTTTCCAGCTGCAACAAGAAGGGCTGAATCTCCAGAAAAATGAATGTCTCTAGAGGGACTGGGTGTTTCTGTGGCCCTGGCTATATCACCAGCATCCTACTGCTCTCTCTTAAATAAGATTTCTTTGGCAGCAAGCCCTTGATTTTGCAGCTCCAGTTGCAAATGAAGGGGAAGCAAAGGGGGAGGTCTTGAGTCTCTGGGTAGAAGACCCTGACAGAAGGTGCAGATGTGTGGGTGAGAGCGGGCACATTGACTCAGTGATGCTGGGTGAGCACCAGAAGCAAAAGCTCCCTCCAGTGTAAGGAGCAGCTAGCATCACAGAGAGATGGGGTAATTACTAAAAATAGGAGCAAAGCAAAGTTGCATTATAGCAAATGCACCGACTTGTAGTGTGTTCCCCTTTAAGCTTCCAATTGCGCTTCAACATTTCATCACTTTAGAGTCTGTTGTTTCCATTCGATTCACAAGTTTTGGACAATGAAAATAAGTGGGTCAGTTTCTTGTGTAAATTTGTGTGCATTAGCACAGTAACTTTGTGCTGAGGTTTCCAAAAAAGCTATTCTTAAATAATTCATAGAAGTATTTCAGTCCATTTTTCCAAAATCTAAACGTGCGGACTCATTTAATTCCCAGGTTTACGGGAACCCAGCACTTAAATAAAACTCTCTTTTTGTCTTTTCTCAGTTTTAATGTAGTGCAGCAGCTAGAATATTGCTTGTCTGCTGGCCTCACAATATTGCATGGCAACATAAGCTCTCCAGCCAGAAGTGACTGGTTTTTCAGATGAAGAAAATAAAAGTTTAAGGATTTTCCTTTTCAAGTTTGAAGTTTGGGACAAAGCTGTGGATCCTGACTGTAGTGTATGTGTTCATCCAGTTGAGCGGGTACAGTCCCGTTTGAAAATTCAGTTGGCTCCCGCTGACTGCAGCAGAAAACATGAGTCCAAATAGGTCATAATGTTTAAGTAAATTAATTTAGTGTCAAGAATCCTGTTTTGTTAGGGGTTTGGGGATGAATCGTACATTCTGGAAAATACCCATTTACAAAGACATGGCTCTGCTTTTGTAATCGCCGTGACCCAAACATTACCAAAAATGTGGGAATTTCAGAAAATGCTTAAAGTTGTTTCCTCTCTCTCTGTTTCTCCTCTAGCTCTGGGATTGTACACAGTAAATGCAGTATATGGAGATACTATTACTATGCCTTGTCGTCTAGAAGTACCAGATGGTCTTATGTTTGGAAAATGGAAATATGTAAGTATACCTTACCTTTACATTCATTAGAGCCGGTGTAAGAAGGTGTGTAATGTTTGTGTGTGAGACCATGAGACCCCAGTCATTAGGATTTCTGCCTCGGGTACGAAGACATTCATTCTTGTGTTTGAAAGACTGCAAGGTTCCAGTCTGCATAATTTCTGCCAAGCATAGATTAGAGGTTGGAGGAATTAATCTTATTGTTCAAGAGAAATAATTATTTGGTAGTTCTCAGCCAACCTGTATTAGATACCTGGCGTGTTGCCTGGTGCTGCCTCACCTGCTTGACAAAGCCATTGTTGTACTTTTGAATACTTTCAAGGCGGGTTGCCTGAAGCAGGGCGTGCTTCATCCCTGGGAAAGTGCTGTCCCTGGGTCTGGTTGGTGTTACGGTCACTCAATACTTTTTCATGCTTCAGTGTCTTTAATGCACAGCAAAGAAGAAGGCAGACCTGACCTTAATAGAGCTGCTGGGGGTTTCACTGTGCCATTTCTGGTGCATGGAGAAAAGAGGCAAAACCAGCAATGCTCTCGTGGTTGTCCTGGTCAGCCTGCAGTAGGAACACCACAGGATGCACTTCTCCTACGTGTGGTTGGTATCCAGGGCCAAAAGGAGAATAGGCCTATCAAAGCCGGATGAAACCTGGAAGCATACGTGGAAGAAACTGCCAGGATACCAAAACCATTTTGCTTCCCAGACTGACATCAGGACAACTGGTTTTCCTGCCTCTGTAAAGTTCATATAAATCTCCTTTCGTGCTCAAAGCAGAATGTTACCAGCAATAACAGCTGATGTTTTACTCTGACAGTGGATTTAAAAATACATAGTTCTCTCTCTCTTTTTAAGCGGCATCCACCTGCCTATTTTACAGCAGACTGTCTGCCACTGGGGGTGTTCCATAATACCCCCCTGGGCTCCTTCCCTTGTCCCTGGAAGTTATCAGCTTTTGCAGACCTCATCCAGTCAAGAGTTCCTGCTCCACAAACATGTTTCGGGAAATGAAGTCAGAAGTCTGTAGAGGACGTTTCCCTAAAAGGGACAGTGAAACTGTTTTGTATAAGCATTCAGAAGGTGCTTGGCCTAGGTTTTGCTATGTGCTTTTTAGTCTGCTGACTTTTCTCGGGAAGAAGTCCATCTGTATGAAAATGCAAGGCTCTTTTGAGAAAAAAGAAATGCATTATCTCTTTCCGATGCATTTGGATTGCTCATTTTGGACAAGTACCAAGCAGCAAATGGAGACATTATGGCTTCTTCTAAATGGAAAGGGACAATCCCTGCCGTAGAAAGGGGCATATTCTACCCTGGTGAGACCACATCTCTGGAGTATTGTGTTCAGTTCTGGGCTCCCTAGTTCAAGAAAGACATGGAAGTACTGGAGGGAGTCCAGCAAAGGGCTGCAAGGAAGATGAGGGGCCTGGAGCATCTCTCGTAAGGAAAGTCTGAGACACCTGGGTCTGTTTAGCCTGGAGAAGACAAGACTGACATTGATTCTTATCAATGAATATCTAAAGAGTGGGTGTCAAGAAGATGGGGCCAGACTCATCTCAGTGGTGCCCAGTGACAGGACAAGGGGCAATGGACAAACTGGAACACAGGAAGTTCCATCTAAATGTGAGGAAAAACTTCTTTACCTTGAGGATGACAGAGCATGGGAACAGGCTGCCCAGGTTGTGGCGTCTCCTTCTCTGGTGACATTCAAAACCTGTCTGGATCTGATCCTGTGCCACCTGCTCTATGTGAACCTGTTTTAAGTAGCGGGGGTTGGACTGGGTGATCTGCAGAGGTCTCTTCCAACCCCTACCACTTTGTGATGAAACCTAACGTGCAGAAAAGCCCATCCAATTGTTATGGCAAAAAATTGTTGACACAGCCCACACAACCAAGTGAAAGTGGTGCCTGTTCTCCCAGGGCAGCTCCCAGTACAGCAACACTTGTTTTTAGCAGGGAGAGGGTTGGTTTAGGTTTTTTTGTCAGGTGATTATTTCACTGGAATAAGGAGCAACTCCACTTCATTTTCTGCTCTGCTGCCATGGGAGTAGCAGTTTGGGTTGCTGATGGGAGGCTGGGGGGGCTCTGGCAGACTTGACCCTGGCAGGAGCAGGTGTTGCTCCCTTCAGTTCCTACCTGTGCATGTTCAAACCCTGGGTAGACCTACAGAGTTACAAGCTTGTTTGCACTTGACAGCCAACTTTGTATGTATTGAGTCAAGGCAATACTTTCTTTCCCGAGTGATGGTTATCTAGAGTAATCTGAGAGAGAATTTAAACTTCCCATTACCTGTTGGCTCCTGCTCCCTGCCTGGCTCTGACACCACTCCTCTCTTGTCACAGCTTTTGTGGGCTCTGCAGTCAAGCTGAGGTATTGTGCTGGGAACATCAGTGCCGCAAGGTGCAAGGGATAAAAGGGAGTGAAACCCTCTTCCAGCCCCCGGCACAATACTGAACGTAAAGATGGAAGCAGCCTTTAACCTCGCTTAAAGGCAGATGGTGTCTGTCCCTGCTCTGGGGTGGGTGTGTGTGGGAAGGGGGGAAATAAAATCCTGCAGAACTCAGGCTGTAACTTTGTCTCTCAGAAAAACAAATTTTTGATACAGTAGGTTTGTGAAAGGCTGTCAACTTTGTATTCTTTCTTAGGAGGGCAACTGCGTACTGATTAATATAAGGAGGATGTCTAGAAAATGGTATTTTGCAGATTATCTTGAGATGCATAAATAACAATATTGGATTGTATGTGTATTCCCCTGCCACAAGCTCTTGAGTCCTTTAAAAACAAAGAGGAAAAAAAAAAAGCTAAAAACTACTTTAGAATAAAATAGGCAGTTATGCCTGATTAAATCCTGCGTTTGGAATCAAGTCAGACAAACAATATGAATATGTAAAACAATCATGGAAAGAAAAGAAACTGAAGCTTTTGAGCCTAGCTCACAAATGCTTCTATTTCAAAGAGTTTTTCATACAGACAGAGGCAGGTGGTGCCAGAACCACCAGCCTTCATCAGAGAAAGCCCTGTGCTATGCTGAGATTGAGCCAAAGAATTGAAATTATTTCTACTGATGATATTCTGAATGTGTACTATGGCAGTCTTAAACTAGCTCTCATGCTACTCTGAATTTCTTGTTTGTACAGCAGAAGTTAATCAAGAAAAAAGCCGTCTGATGTAATTTTCAGATTTTTAAAATTATGGGTTGGTACCAATTAGAGATCTTTAGGAACTTCTAAATGAGTGTTTATGCAAAATAGAGGTGTTTATCCTTTTCTTATAGGAAATGCCAAATGGATCTCCAGTATTTATTGCCTTCAGATCATCAACAAAAAAAAACGTGCAGTATGATGATGTACCAGACTACAAAGACAGGTTGAGTCTCTCAGAAAACTACACGTTATCCATCAAGAATGCAAGAATCAGTGATGAAAAGAGATTTGTGTGCATGCTAGTTACAGAAGATGATGTTTCCGAAGAGCCTACGATAGTCAAAGTCTTCAGTAAGTAAATCTCGTTCTTACTACTGTTAACATTCATCAGCATCTGAATCGTAAATTACGGAAACTTTTGTTTAAGGGAAAGATTAAAGCCAAGAAAGTAAGTTTCGCTGAGTGAATTACGAAGACCAGCAAATTTCTGCAGCTTTCAAAAATGTAATCTACTGGTGGCATTTACGTAACAGGACTGCCTGCACTTGCAGTTTATTCATGATAAGTGCTGGCTCAAAGAGAATTTTAGGCTTTGATAATGACTCACTTATGTGATGTCATTTGGCCTTGGAAATGAAAAATGTAAAATTAGCACTGGTTATTTTCCATTTGTTCTCAGAGTGAATTTTCCTGCAGAAGGGAAGCATTAACTGTGTGCAGGCTGCAGGATTACATCAGAGAGGTTTAAAGCAGTTCTGGGCAGCTAGGATGCAACTCTACAAACTGTGAGTGAGTGAGCAAGCGAGAGGCTGGAAAACGAGCTGCTACCCCCAAATGCTGATTTTGTCCCCTGATGAACTCTCAGGAAGCCCATTCTGCAGTTCTGCTTTAGAGCACAGCAAAGTTTATTAGCATTTGATACCACAACAAACCAATCACACGGCTGACCCGCAGTGTGAACACCAGTGCTCTGAGGCACTGTCCTGCTCTGAGCTTGCACGTGAGTGTGAACAACCCCAGACTTCTCCTGGTGCTGATTCAGAGCAGACATGTAGTCCCTCAAACACTGACTCCACCTGTGGAGGTATCCATTGTTTTCTTACCCACAGGGTGATGGAGCACTGGCACAGCTCCCCAGGGCAGTGGTCACAGCACCAAGCCTGACTGAGTTCAAGAAGCGTTTGGCTGATGCTCTCAGGCACATGGTGTGACTCTGGGGTGTCCTGCACAGGGACAGGAGTGGACTCCATGATCCTGGAGGGTCCCTTCCAACCTGGCATGTTTTGTGATTCTATGGTTACTCCTTTTTAGGGGCGCAGGTCTGCTGAGGCTAAGGTTAGCATTTGTACATGCTGCCCTGTGACTACAGTGGGTATCTTCCTCAGCTTCATGTTTTCACATGGCTTTTTTTTGGCCTTTGTTGGTCTTCAGATGCAGATTTACACAGCCAGAGAAAGTACATGTTGTGGGAATGCATTGCTTGCAGGGATGGATGGTTTCAAACACATCACGCTTCTGCTTGGAAAACGTGAATTCACATTTGGGAAGGACACCCTTACTCCTCTCAGGGAGAAGGTGTCAGGGAGTTGGTGGTGGTATCTAGGCAGAATTTTGTCAGTGGCACATATTTGAAGCTAGATTAGGAGTCAACAGTCATTCCTTTCTCTCGTTTCACTTTCCATTTGACTGCAAGAACAATCGAATTAATGACAACAGGGAGGAATGTGCTCAGAGCACACATAGTAAACACAGCACTTCAAAGGAAATGGTAAAGAATTATTATGTTTACTTATTGCACAGCAGTAAATATGTAGATGAGACAGTGGTATATGGTAAAATGAAATGCTAACTGCTTGAATTACTATGTACTGTACTAAATATTAACACAATGCTAACTCAGCCATGGAGCACAGCTTGTATGTTTTATTGTGTGCGTTAATACTAATAGAGAAACCTTCTATTTACTAAGGAAGATAAGAATAGAGGATGCCACGCATGTAATATGGCCAGCTTAGCACTGCAAGAAAAAATTACCTTTGCAGTTTTTCATTATTTAGGATTCTCTTCATGTTTCTTTGTGTTTAACTTCCTTGAATACGGGTTCTGGGGGTTCATTTTTTGTTACTGCTTGCTTGCTTGCTTGTTCTAATTGTGAAAGAGTTAAGAATAACCTGCAGGCTTCTTTTATTTAACTACTGGAGTTTCTAACTTGTATCACTGGTACAGAGCTAGGCTGCAGCAGTGCAAACCCCCACAAACCAGAAGCCTTGTGTACCTGAACCCCAGCTGTATCCCAGAAGTCCTGACTGAAGCTGGGTTTCGGTGGAGCTTGTCATGTCTTCAGCTGTGCTAACTGATTAACTCAGAACTAACAAGCTGAACTGGCTCATTGCACAGGTACCACCTGCCAGTCTCACTCACTGGAGCTCTCAAACAGTCCCTACCCGCTTTCCAGATGGATCCTGTCAGCATCTTTTTTTCTGGAATTAAATGGCCATTTTCCAGAGCGGAGCAGCCCAGCAGACATGAGCTGCTGTCCTGCTACACCCATGCTTGGCTTTTGCAGGCAGTGAGCTCTTTTCCTCCCTGTTGTAAGACCTGTATAGAGTTGCAAAGTACTCTGGCAAGCTCTTAAGCTGGGAGATAAGCAGCGTGCTGGAGTTGCAAACCCAACAAAGTGGGCTTTACTACTGCCAAGTTTAAAATTTCTTCTCGCTTCAGACACTGAGCTAGTGAATGCCAAATAAACCTTTTGTGGTGAATTACTTTGGTGCACGTGCTGCGGCTGTGAGGATCTGGCAGCAGGAGTTCGCTTTTGGAGAGCAGGAGGTGGCCTCTCAGCCTTCCCTTGGTAGAGATGTTGTGGCAGGGGATCCAAAACACAGAGTAGGTCTTCTCAGACCAGTCCTGGGGGAGAGGAGAGATGAGATGAGATGAAAGGAAGAGTTGCTGAGGTGAGAGAAGGTGTGGTGGTTTGTGGTTTCATCAGCTGGTGACTGCGACTGGTGACCTGTTCATGGGACCTGAAAATCTGAACCAGGCGGCCAGCTAGTGGTCTTGTAACACCTCATTTGCTTGAACTGACATTAAAATGTTTTGTCCTTGACAGGTTCTTACTGAAAATAGGTTAACCTTTTTACTTTAAAACTAACAAAAGAGAAATAAACATGCAGGTATCTCCTAAATAAATAAAAATAAATAAATCTTTATTAGCCCTTTGAAGAAACTGATGGCTTTTGGTGTATAGCTATGAGTTGGGTTTGTTTGTTTTTTGGTTTTGCCACAAGCAAAGTGGTTTGAAAATGTCAAATGAGTAGCTTTTTTAATTGTCTTTCATTTCCCTTTTGAGCGGTTCCTGTTCCATCCAAGCGAAGAATATCCGTGTATTGGTGTGCACACACATGTGTACACGTGCATGCACACACACACTGAGCAAGTGGATTATTGTGGGAACATGCACACTTGCTATCTTTGCAGCAACAGGGGCAGCACACCTGCTCATTAGTAACTTCATTGGTGTGCACAGATTCTGGCAAGATGGTTTGAAGTTCACTTTGGGCTGAGGTTACTAACAGACATACATTATTTCATAGGGAAAATGGGTTCTCTAAGCTGGCATGGCTAAGGACATTTCAGTCTGTAAAAGTATATAATATGTATGCTTACCTAAGCAGTATAGCTAGGGTGTAGAGGCTTTCCTTGACTGTATAAACATTGATTTATTTTTTTTCCCCTCATTCTTCCTCTCTTCTGTTAAAATTGTGGGGAAAACTGTCTCTTTCGGAGATAAAAATTTGCATTCTAGGCTTCAGGCCAAACAATTTTAACAGACAAGTTATATAGTCTCTAGAAAGTAGGTTTTTATGATGGAAACACTGATAGATCCTCCATTTTGGCAAGCTAAGAGGTCCATCTACCATAATAACAGTAAATAAGAAGACATACTGGCACTGAAGAAAAAGTTTATTTTTTTTAAGAGAGTCATAACTAACTCGGAATCAGTTAAAGTAATTACACTTATCTCCATCTGAATTTCTTAAATGTAACAATCCCAGTTAGGAAAAATAAACATTAGAGAAATTATTAGGTTGAATTTGTTCCTTTATAATGTGACAGCTTAGCTCCAGTAATATCCACAGAAAAGCTGCTTTTCTGTTGCTATAGTTTCCATACCACTGGTTCCTTCTCTCTAGCATGTTTATCATATAAATCAGATAGATCAGATCAGGTTCTCTCCACCCAGGTGCTGAACTAGTCTGCCTGGCTAAAATACGTATTGTCAGAATGCATGGAATTCATTATGGAATTATGACAGATTTTAAGGTGATGCTTTTTCCTCTTCAATCCATTTGCTAATATTGAGGTAGAAGTATCTCACTTTTTCTTCTTTTAATGGCTAAGCGTAGATAAGACTATACCAAGCCAGATTGTTCTGCTTAGTCTCAAAGTCCATGCATCTTTCAGTAACATTTTGTCTTTCAAACAGCTGTTTGTGCTCCCTTCACCAGTACCTTTATCCTGTTTATGTTTTAGAACAACCCTCTCAACCAGAAATCTTACATCAAGCAGACTTCTTAGAAACAGAGAAGCTACAAATGGTAAGAGCAGCTTTCTCCCTTGAAGTTGTGTGCCTGATGGCTTCCTGAAGTCCCTTTACAGTCAAGACGGAGAGAGGTGATGGATTGAGGCTCAGAGAGGGTGCGTGTGTCTGTGTGTGTGTGCAGCTGCCTGTGAGAGATGATCTACGGCCAGGCTGAGTGCAGAACAGTTCCATCACCACTACTGTATTAGCCTGGTTCTGCAGACAGGGCTCATGCTGATCTTAGACCCACCACTCAACCGTCTTCCAAATTGTACCTGAGCCTCACTGATGGGGTCTGTCCTATTTTTTTAAAAAAAATGGTTCAGGCTTTCATTGAACTTTCTAGAAATTTTTACTGAACGCAGCAGAAGTGAAAATAAGATTATATTAAAATAAAGTGGAGCAAAATAGCAACTAACTCCTCTCTGGTTTGCAGCTCGGGGAGTGCGTTGCAAGAGATAGTTATCCCGAAGGCAATGTTACGTGGTACAGAAACGGGAGAGTGTTGCAGCCTGTGGAAGAAGGTACGTTTCAATAGTGGCACATGTCCCTGAATCCACAGGGAGGTGCATGCACAAAGAGCTGTGTTTATATGAGTCGCTCTACTTTAGTCGAATGTGGTGTTCCTTTGAGAAAACTACTCATATGGAAAGATAAAACTGGAGGGAGACTTCTAGTTCTTTCAGAGCACCCAAGCTACACCATATAATCTCTCCCTCTCCATTTCAGCTTTAAAAACCACATGGGGGAGGAGGGTTACCTTTGTTAATGCTATTGCAAAGCTATTCTTGAGCCTATATAGCTAGTAGAAACCTGAGTCTGGTTTCCAACTTCTTATAAGATATTAAGTGTCTCAGTTTCACACCTGTCCAAGTTCGTGGTTTGGACCATGTAGATCATCATCTCCTTATGCAGGTATTTATTTTCTAGGATATTTGGGAAGAACATTTTTTTCCCCTTCCTTTCAACTTTGATTTTGACAGGCTGATTAGACCATGGTATTTTACCTTCTGTAAAACAGAGAATGCTTACAAAATTAAGTTATAAAGGTGATCCCAGGAATTATTTTTGCCAGCACTTTTGAGGCCTTTTCTGTCTTACAAATTTAAGCTGAGATTTGTGTTAAACACACCCCACACCCCCCTCCCCCAGTTTGCAATTAGTTTTTTGGTTTTGATTTGATTTAAAATGTTGAGTGTGTTAGGAGTATGCTATTGATAAAACAGTCCTGGTATATGTCAGTGGCAATACTAGAGGAAAACTGCTTGTAGTGTCTCGGGTAATTTGTCATGCTGCTTGTATGTTTGCAGCCTGATAACAAATATAGAGCAGGCAACAAAATGTAGGAAAAAGGTTGCAAATTCTGTCTGTGTGACACTAAAACTGTATTTCTTTTTCAGTTGTGGACATAAATTTGCAAAAGCTTGTAAACAAATCAACTGGACTCTTTACCATGGCATCATCTCTTCAGTACATGCCAACAAAGGAAGATGCAAATGCCAAGTTCTCTTGCATTGTGACCTATTATGGACCATCTGGCCAGAAGACAATACAGTCTGAACCAGTTGTCTTTGATGTTCACTGTAAGTTACTAGAAAGCATCTATTGCTGTAAGAAATCTACCTCGGGGGGGAAAAAAGCAAAATCAGAGACAGTTTACAAAATTACAGATAATGCTTCTTAGCTGTCAAGATGGTTTCTTCAAAGCTGATTTAAAGCTAAAGGGTTTTTTTAGTTCTTGGTTTTGCTCTAAAGCTGGGTACCAAATTTCACTGGGCTTTTTTTCTGTCATCCATGGAGCCCTGTGGCTGTGAAAAACTCCAGGCAGATGTTCACAGGGAAGAAGTGTAATGACCAGAAATCACTTGTTGCTGTTACTTGCCAAGAGATGCTTAGCTGACCTCATTTCCCCATCACTTTTATGCATTAGGCTACTCCAGCTGTTGAGGTGAAGCTCTTGCAGATTTCTGTGGTGCATGTACTATGTGCATTTGACACTAAGGACTACCCAATGTGAAGGAAAAAGAAGGCTACGTGGCATTTCAGAATAGCATCTGTGTCAGATACCACGTACACTCCATATTAAAGGTTTAATGTTTGCTAAACCAGATCTTTTAATCCTGGTCTAGTAACAAACAATTTAATTAAGATAGATGAATTTTTGAAACTCTTTATTAATAGATATCCAAAGCTTCAACAGATGGATTTCTTGACTTCATAATGATGTGTCTGATATCTTGTTTTGTTTTTTTTTTAATTTAGTTCAGTGATCCTAATTAGTTTGCTTCTCAATAAATGGAATTTTTTAATGAGTCAAATGTAATGCAGATGAAAAAAAAATGGCAGACTCCAACTCTAAGAAATGGAAGTCTTTCAGCCTTTTTTTTTTTCAGATTGACTGTCTAAACTATTATGTTCTGCATCTCTGAAGCAAGTCGAAAAAAATAAAGACCTGCTGTTCATTCTGATATCTAGTGAGATTACTCGCAACTTATCCATTTATCATAAAGAAATGGGGAGAGCATGCTTAAAACTATGCCTCCACAATTTTTTTTTTAAAGCTACACCTATTCTGTTAAGATCTAAAAAATGTTTTACTATTCAGGGTTTTTTTAACTCTGGGTTAGTGCAGTCTCTAGTACTCAAGTGTTTAGTAGCAAGTTGAAACCCTGGAAGCAGCCAGCCCCGTAACCTAGTATGAGAGGTGTGAATTAGCTCCTGCAGAGTTGGGTGCTTGTTGGAACTGGATAACTTAGCTCACTAGCAGTAATTATCAGCGCCAGTTTGCATCTGTAGCAAGCAAGCTACCAGAAATAACATGAGTAATGCAAGAGAAGGCTTGGAGCTGGACAGTTAGATAGTATCTCAGGTAACTGAATTATCTGGACTCCAGTTATGTTGGGTCCTGCTCAGTGGCAGTCAGTGTAAAAAGATAATGTTTGTCAAGCAGACTTTCCAGTCATGCCCTCTTGTTAAGCGTCTGTCTTGTTATGGATAAACTTCTTTACATAACAGATTAGTGTCAACGACGGTTGGTACTCACGCTGCTTCCAGCATTGGTGTTTTCCTTGAAATCACACAGTCGTGGCCATGGCAGGTCTGGGATAGCACCATTCATGTACTAAATAACTGCCTTTTGGTACTGGCTTCTAGATTTTCGCTCTTGCAGAAAGCAGAATCTCAGGTTTACAGAAGCACAGGGTAAGATGGGCTGAGCCAGGGATATGTGCCACTGAGAGGCAAGATAAACCTTCACCAGGCTGCTCCTCTTTATTGGTGGGAGCAGGGGGGAGCACATTACTCATGCTTGAGCAGCACTCAGCATTGCATTGAACGCTGTATCTTCCTGTCATCAGGCTGTGTCTTCCTCAGAGGGTGACCTTTTCACCATAAGAGAAAACTAGGCTTTTGCTATTTAGTTCTATAGATTCCCCCCCTCCTTGATTAAAGAAAGAAATTTAAAATTTGCTCTTGGTTGATTACAGTAGATAGAAGGGTAAAATATTCCTACAGGAAAGACTGGTGGTTTGCAAGAACGTCATTCTTGTTTAGCTGTGTCCATTTTTAATCCAGTTCTGTTCATCTCTGTGGGAAAACTTGTTCCAAATTAAAGTCCTAAAGTCTTTCTCATTATAATTCATCCTGTTTCAGTCTTGAGACAAAGACTAAGCAATTCCAGGGTATGTGGTATATCTAGACATCCTTTATGGTAACTTTTTCACATTTGATCAACTTTACATAAGCTTGACAGAGGGAGAGGCAAACTCCTGCATGGGCTAGCTCACTGGGCAGCCCCTGAAACTGAGCTTTTGGCCCGCAGCCACCACGAGGTGTGCATGTGGTTCCTGGCCAGCTTCTTCATCACATCTGCTGTATTCCACACCAGCAGCAGTGCTGGACTTCCCTTTCCTAAGCAGGCACAGTTGTGCTTCAGCTCTGAAGGTACTGAGATGGAAGCTGTTTGGATGTGGAAGGGAGCTGAAGCTACTGCATCTGAAGGAGGGAGGGATGTGGCTTGTTGAAGGCTGGAACCCCTCCTCCTGTGATGAGGAGTGAGATGCTGTGTTAGGGCTCTCAGTCATCGAGAGGTCACAGCAATATGCAGCTCCCGTTATTGAAAAATCCCATAGCAGAAGACAGACATGATGAATGCCCTAAAGGTCTCAAGGGCTGTAGAGCACATGCTTCACTAAACACCCAAAATCAACTGTCAGGCAAGAGTTTCTCTGACATGTAGGGGTTTTTTTAGTGTCTAATAAGGTGCACTGTACTGTGTCTTAATGCAAGTAAACTTTTGGTAAAACTTTATTTATTCATTGAGATTAAAACAGTGAGAGTTATCTGCCCATATTATTTCCTTTAGTTTTGTTTATTTTACTTTGTTTTTGAAAAATGATATTTTAGCTTCTACTTAGAAAGAATAGCATCTATTGAAGTATACTCTGTCTTTGCCTTAAAAAAATTACCAAGTTAAAATGTTAAGTTATAGTTCAACTTCACTGAACGTGACAGAAGTATGTTACATTTACAGTTCTGTTGACTATGTTAAGGGTCCTGTTATGTTCACCAAATTCATCTTTCTGAAAGCCTGTAGTGATCAGCATACAGAATAGGCTGAACATAGTTGCTTAGTTCATTTTTCTTTCTTTTTAATGCAAGGCTATTATCTAGTACTAACACAAGGCATTGAGAGCTTCAGTTGTTTTTCTGATTGCTGCAATCCTCCAAACATCAAGCTTCACAGAGGACAAGTTAATCCCTTATAATGAAATCACACCATGAAACTGCTCATACTGATCAGGGTGTGTTTTTTTCTTTTAAGCACATGATATGGTTGTAATCATTGCTGTTTCAGTTAGATATTTTGGCAAAGAAAAATGAATTTTATATACTATAGCGTCTTTGCAGTTCATTGGCAAAAATATAGAAAGCATGATTAACTTAAGTTCTTTTATAAAAAGATCTACACATGTGAGTACCTTCACCTGTTTGATGATAAAATCACATACTCTTTGGCCATGAATATCATAAGCATAGTGTGTGGGGTTGTTTTGCAGAAGCTATTAAATGTGTACTTTATTTTCACAGATCCAACAGAGAAGGTGACTATTCAAGTACTGCCACAAAGTACCATTAAAGAAGGTGATAACATCACTCTGAAGTGCTCAGGAAATGGCAACCCTCCTCCACAGGAGTTCCTGTTTTACATTCCAGTAAGTCCTGCCTCGCTGTCACTGCATAGTGAAATATTCTGTATCATCCCTTCCTACAGACATTGCTACACGTCACTGTGTACATGATTTTGTAACAAAAGAAGGAAGGAGTTTGTGTCGACTGAAAATGGACATTGACATTTATATCAGACTGAGCACGCCTCACTGAGTTTTCAAAATGTTTTGAAAAAAAAAAACAACTCTCCCTCCCCCGCCCCACCTGACTTTTTCTGGGGGTTTGGACCTACTAAAAGTTCCTTGGCTTCATTTCCCATCATCAGATACTTTGATACGAAGCACTTTTGACAAAAGTGTTTTGCACCTTGAATAAAATCCACCTCATCTGTTGTCATAACAGAAGGAGCCAGCAGTGAAAGTACAGAAAATTAATTCAGTTATTTTTTTGACTTTCACAGATGAATCTTTGTGCAATTTCTGCTCTTTGGTGGGTTAATTAATTAATTGTTTGGTAGCATAACAACATAGAAAAGAATAGGTGTGACGGCACAGGAGAAAGTGCAGAACAAATCTGTCAAATGCATAAGATTGAGCAAAATAGAGGCTTTGGTACCATTAGTAGTATTGGTGAAATCCACAGACAGATGTGGCTTTACATTCTAAGATTCCTAGTCCTCTTCCTGTGTCCTGCTTCTCTCTCCTGTTTTATATCCCTTTTTTTTTTGTTCCTGTTGCAGTAGTGAGCAGAGCTGGCCTCGAGAGAGGCCAAAAGCAGTGGCATGCTTTCAGGTATTTCAAAAGCTGCGTGTCACCCTTTGTACATAATCCTCATCTGCTTTGACTCCTGGCATGTCTGAGTTGCTGAAACTAGGAGCTGAAGTCCTCATATCTCAGAACAGCCATTTAGATTCAGTGAGTCATCCCAGGGACTCACTATATGCTGGGGGAAAAGTGTATGGTGTCTCTTCTTGCTCGTGATCACAGCGAGTGAGCTGAACACCCCAGTTTGTCCCATCTTCAGTCTCCCTGCTACCTGAGACCAATGCTTTCTCTCAAGGAGAGCAGGAGTTGCTGATTTCTTTGCAAGACTCATGGGTGTTTTAAATCTTTCTGGATTCAGAGATATGAATTAGAGTTTCATTCTATGCTTATTTCAAAGCTGATCTAAGTCAGTTATAACCAGGTGAAAACTGGGGAACTGGTCAGCCAGAAAGCAACACTGGCTAATTCAAAACACCAGTTTCTGTAGATAACTGCATATAAGGTAGTGTATCCCATAACAGACTCCACATCACAGTGTGGATGGAGCAAGGTATGCTCGTGCTGTTTAAAAATGTGTGCTGCAGTACGACTCATTTCATGATTTTTCCTAAGCATCATTTCAGATACAGATTTAGAAACGCAGTTTGTTTTGCTGTTGTGATTTCTGCAACACTCTTATTCATAGACTGTTTCAGTCTTTTGTTTTCTCCTTTTTTTATTTCTGCTAAACTTTCAGATTTGGTATTTTTCGTGTCCTCTTAAAATAAATTGGTCATTCAATTAAAAGAGTAAGCTTTTAATTGTAGGTGTTTTCTAAAACTGTGCTGTGATGCAGGAAATAAACAGTATTATTAATAGGTAGCTTCAATAGTGCTGTGTCTAGACATATTCTGGAATATTTCACCATCCTTATAAAAAAAAAACTCAGCAAAAATTAGGTGAGAGGAAACAACATTAGATTGCATCAGGGAAGATTCAGATTGGATGTAAGGAACAATTTTTTCCCTGTAAGGATGATTAGATACTGGAATAGGTTGCCCAGAGTGGTGGTGGAGTCCCTGTAGGTGTTCAAGAGGCGTCTGGATGTGGCGCTGGGTGGTGTGGTTTAGTGGTGATGTAGGTAGGTGGTTGGACTGGATGATCTTGAAGGTCTCTTCCAACCCTGTTTCTATGATTTATTTTTTTTTTAGCAGGTCCATATACAATAAATGTTTTGTTTTCCATCCACAGGGAGAAACAGAAGGTATAAGAAGCTCAGATACTTACATAATGACAGATGTGAGACGAAACGCAACAGGAGAATATAAGTGCTCTCTGATTGACAAAAGCATGATGGACTCGACCACCATCACAGTGCACTGTAAGTCATTGCATCTTGCACTCCAAGTTAGGATATAAACCTATCTTGCACCTTCTGGGATGGTCTTTCTCTGCTTTACTTAGGTAGATTAGTCCAGTAAACCTACAGGAGAACTGACTGGTATGGTTGGCTTAAAGTAGTTCTTATTTTTTCCCTTTTTTCTAAAGTATTTCTGGTTTAAAACATTAACTATCTCAGTTCGTTGGCTTAGACACAGATTCACTTTATGTAACCTTTGTGTAGTATGTGATAACTCTTGCCCTGTACATACACTGGAAATTCTGGTGAAATTACTCTGCTCCAGCTGTTCCTCAGAATGTACTCAAACACACAAGCTGGCCCACAGTGTTATCACTGAAGGTTGTCTCTCATAGTCAAATTCACATTAGTCTAATATCCTTTCATCTTATCTCAATGAGGTTAACATCTAAGAAGCCTAGGGAAGAGACTTAGGAGTTCATTATGTTCACATAGGACAAGTTGTTTTCACTTTGCCCAGAATCATCAAAGCTGCACAGCTCAGTGAAGTTTCTCTAGCTGGATACTAGAGTATTTACTCACACTTTATCAGCACCACTTTAAAAGCTTTCCAGTGGTTGCTTTTAATCTGTTTAGGGGAGAAAACAAGAGCAGGAACTCTTTCAAACTACTATGCAATCATAGGCTGTAAAATGAGCCTCAGGTCAATGGTACTAGGTTTCTCCTGGAAACACAAGTAGTCTGTAGTCTTTCCAGTAGCATAAATAGTTCACCTTTAATAGTTTACAGGTTCAGAGAGATATGGTGGATAGTGAAGTTTTAAGGCTTTCACAGTAGTTGTACTTTACATAAAGAGAAACTTCATGTTTGTGTACTTGGTTTTTGTGTTAGTTTTTTTGCTTGAAAGAGGTACAGTGCATGCAGAAAATATCTGTACATGAATAATTATGCCATTTCATGTAATAAATATTCTGCTTTTCATAAGGTCGTCTGCTCTTTTCCTACCTGCCCCTTCTCTTTGCCAAGAGTTCAGGGTATGTAAGATCTGAAGAGAGCTCTGTACTACCAGCACTAGCTGCTGGCATAACTGACCTTTACATTTTACACCAAGTGGATTGTGTTGTCAACTTGTACTTCCATAAATAATTACTCTAAAGGATGACTTCCTCAGCTCCAAGTTATTTATAACAAGCCAATCTTCCTTTCTTGGCTGTTTTCTCTGCATGTCAGAGGAGCTTTACTACACAAGAGAAGCATGCATTTTCTTGACAGAAGTCTTTCTGGTGTTGGCAGCTAGTGCAGCTACTCAGAACTCATGGGTACAACCTAGTACCCTGCTGCCTCACTTCATTTAGGGTTCGTTTTGTTTTGGTTTTTCTTAAAAACCTCTTTCTGCAATAAAGCCTTTGCTTAGGTGAGGGCCTGAATGCCCAGACCATGCCCTATCTTTAAACTAGTTTGGTGTCCTGCCTTATGCTGGTCTAAAGCACTTCTGCAGCATGTATTCTGGTGAGGAGAGCTCCTTGAAAAAGTCATAAAACTCGTAGGTACTTTATCACATCCTTCATCTTTCAGTCGCTTACTTAATTTTCCAGCAAAACTCACTAATTTTTAGTGCTTTCTCCTTCTACAGTATTTGGTGTTAGATCTTCACATTTTTTATGCCTCCATGATGTTTTTTGTCCTTCAAATACTACTTATTAACCCCTATGAAATCCTACTTTTTCTCCCTCTTTTGCTTTATTGCTTTACCTTGTCACGTATGGATGAATATTCCTGTTTATGCTGTTACACTGAAAAAAACTTCATTCTGAATCAGGGTTTTTTGTTTCTTTACATTCAATCTTGACATGCTAGATATTTTTATTTAAAAAAAACAACAAAAACAAACAAATAAACAAAACTAACACACACAACAAAAAACAGACAAGATAATAATTTTAGTTTAGACCTGTGAATCTATTTATAGTGATTTATTAGATTTCAACTGCAGTGCTTTTTCCCAAACAGCTTTTATTGAGCATTATAATTACACTGGTTCCTTTCAGTGTCTAGGTAGGGAAAGCTTCTTGCTGGCATGAAAATACATTAGCATATTATAGCTGTTTAATATCTTTGTAGCAAAATATTCTGGCTCAATACCAAGTTATTTTTTCTCAAGATGAATGTAAATTATGAGATTCATAGAAAGCTGAAAATTTACATCAAAGCATCAGAGCTACCCATAATGTACTTTATTTATAAAGCAAATTGATAGGGGAAGAAAGAGTCTCTTCCTTACCCACAGAACATAAGGGACAAACTGGACGACCTAGGCACTTGTCCCTCAGAGCAGGTGCAGGATTTGTGCAGCAAAGTCCCAGTTTAAAGTCTGGCAGAACCGAGTGCTTGTGGTTGGTGTGATTTGTCCCTCAACACAGGGGGCAGGATTTATGTTGTGAGTTTGGGGGTTTTTAACACTAGGTTGTTAATTTTCTGCCAGCTCTGTGCCTTGAGTGAGTTTGCCCCGAATCAGATGAGCAAAACTGGGAGAGGCCAGAAAGAAAAAGGGAGGGGGCTGTGGCAGAACATGTTACAACCACCTAAACTGCTATAGAGGCACACCCTGTGCAAGATAAGGAAAGCACCTAGCAGTAGAGGACAGGTGTACCTTCCCTCAGCTATGAAGAAACAGGTGACTTTCCACCCAAAGTGGTTTCTCTTTGTTGCTAGAATTGTTTCTGTGTATACAACCCGGTATGGAGTAGGGCTCTGGAACTTCTTAGCCATACTTTCCCTTTTGCTAAAATGTGTTTTCCAGGAAACCAGATTTACAAACCTTCCAGTAAATTCAAAGGGTTTAGAGATTTACCATTTGTGCTTCTCCATAGGTATTTTTTTATTGTCTTTCCTGGTGCTTACAGATGCATTGAAAATACAGGGAAAATCACCTTTTGAATGTTGCATGGAAAAAATCTTGTATTCTCAGTATACAAGGAGAATTTTCTGGTAGTCTGCTAGTATATTTGGGGAGTCCAGACCACAGGCAAGCTCTGTGCATAGTTTCCCCAGATGTGGCACAGTATTCCTTCGGAGTCCTCTTTTAAATGCTGGGAACCTGTCCTGCATGTGCAATAGCGTTTAAAAACTGAAATGCTTGCTCCACTCCTCCCCACATTAATTCCATATCTGTCTCACATGATGTGGTAATACATGCAGAATGCACTCCTTGCCTCTTCCCTGTGCTGCTTGGTATGCAACGACAGCAGTGAAATCAATGCAAGACTTCAAGTGAAACCACATTAAGAGCTAGCATATATTGAAAATGGTGCCTGATGAGAAGTTTGTTTATGAAGAACATTTCAAATCCAAATGGGAAATGTATGGAAAATTCTTGCAACAAAGTTTCTCCTGTAACAGGCAAGGAAAATGAATTTTGACTGTTTTCTGTATGCAAGAAATATTTTCTCCTCATTCTTCTGTACCAAGAAGAGATAATTTTACCTCTCAACTTATATGCTCCATTAGTAAATAATCTACATCACATTTCTTTGTGGACCCTACAGATAAACTGGCAGAATATTAATCCAAATCAAATTGCTTTATGGAGTGTTCCTAGGGGGAATCCTTTGCTACAAAGTAGCTTAATTCTATACTTGCCTCATAAATCACCTTACAAATGCTGCTCTGAGCTATGCAGTCTATTCCACACACTGTTAAATTTTCCTGAACTTCTATAGCAACCGAGACCACTGTGTAAGAGGGATTGTAGACTCAGTTATACCTCAAAAAGGGGTGGGGGGTGCAGGCATGCTGCCCTGTAGGAAGACTGGGTTGAAGGATTTCTCTGGGCTCAGTGTCAGTCTTGCCTGAGATGAAGGCCAAAAAGTTTCTGCTGCTTAAGTGAGAATAATCCATCCTGTATGGCCTTCAGTGATCTCCTGGGTTTGAGGTGCTATCCTGATTCAAAGAACAAAAGGTTTAAGTAGATGTTGCAGGAGAAGCATCCTGATTTAAAAAAAAAATAATATTTCTTAGCTTTTTCTTCAACCCACCCCTCTGCCGTGGTAGTGTGTGCTCAAGAGTAACAGAGCAAGAAGAAACACATCCCATGCACCATCTGAATTGGTATACAAATGCTCACTGGCTGAGTCTTTCTCTTTATTTTCTCTTGTGGAAGCAATGGTTAAGATCTGGAGAATCTTATTAGTTTGGCTGCATTTACTAGTTTGGGGAAGCAGAGGGAGGAATCTCCACAGGAATACTGAAACAAAATGCCATTGGATCTCTTCAGTGAGTGCTTTAGTCATGCACAGATGAAAGTGCAGTTCATGTGACCCCTCAAACTAGGCATTAGACTCATGGCACAGATAATAATGCAGACTAATAGTACAGGATGGACCCTAGTTGTTCCCTGAAGTTCTGCCTTTAATTATAATGGTGTTCCCAGGGCAACCACTGAATAAAGCCAGTAGCTAAGTTCACTGTTTTGTTAAGGAAAACTCATTGTTTTCCTTTTCCTTTCCTTTTCCTTTCCCTACCAACTGTGATGTTGCGCCAAGCTTTTTGTAAATTCTGCTTAAAAGACAAAAGGATGTTTTACAGTCCTTTTCCAGCAAGTACTATAACCGGGATGAAATCACGTGTTTGCTGTTTGAGTCCATGTGTGTGTGTGCATCTGGGATAGTCATTCGACCAGGCAACTTGGCTTACAAGCAAGGCCCTGTGAGGGGGGCAGCAAGTTTAGCTTGACAAATTCTGCTTTCCTTTCAGTGTAGGAATTTTATTATTTTTTTTGTAAAAAAAAGAAATCACTAGCCTGCCAAATCCATGTACTAAGGAAAATCTAGAGCAGTGTTTCCTGGCCTGTTACTGGCTCTTACCCTGCCTTGTGTCAAACACAGCTATCACTGACTGCAATTTCCCTGGAGCTGAAACAGTTCAGGCAAAGCTTGGACTCTAAGTTACACAAAAATGGCTTTTTATGTTGCAAATGAAAACAAATGAATCAAAGGGCCTCATGTGTGAACCCCCAACCTCGCCCCTTCAGTCAGTATCACGACTCCTGCATTCTGACCATTCTCCTCTCCAGATGCTGAGGATAAAACGAACTGATTTTATCAGATTCAAGAAAGTTGCCCCTTGTCCTTCTATCCTTTTTTCCACACTTACTAATCTGTCCCCACCTGCACGAGTTCTCCCCTGAAGATACACCTCTGCTTGGCCCATAGCAAGCTACCCTCACAGCAGTCTGTGCTTGCCCTCTCAAGATGCACATACCTCCTATATGAAGTACTCTTTCAGCTGGTTGTACCTCCTGTCATTCTTTCAGCAGTACAAGGTGAAAAAAATGTATCCCTTTGTCTAGAGATTAGTGAGTTTTTGCCTTTCCTTTTAGCCTGTAATTACAGGAAAAATGTGAATGTTCTGCAGTGCCTATTTTAGAATAATTCTGTCTTCTCCCTTACTTGTAAAACTGACTTGGATTTTATTGAAGAAATGAAATCTTTAATTTAATGAGTGCAATTAGTCACATTTTCTTTCTGTGGTAAGCCTTTGAAATGGGCCAGGCTTTCAGAGATTAACTTTTGACGAATGTTCTTTCTATCCCAGATTTGGATTTGCAGCTTACTCCTAGTGGTGAAGTCACAAAACAGATTGGCGAGGCCCTGCCTGTGTCATGCACGATTTCTTCCAGTAGAAATGCAACTGTGTTTTGGATAAAGGTCAGTAATTCATCTACTTCACACTTCATCTGAGTGTTCGCCTCTTCACATTACTGCTGCTACTTCAGTCTTTTGGAAGGAAGGAAGTTGTTCATTGGGCTTTTTAAAGAATGTTGTTAAAATGGGACTTACACATATTGCCAAAATGAGAGCTACTGACTCAAGCTGATGACTGAAAATCAGTTACTGTAATTATCGGCTCAGTTTTCAAATGGAGAGAAGTAATGCCTACTGTAACACAAATACTACTTTTTTGAAATAGTATGTACAAAGCCCTTTAAGAATTAGGTTCCTCTAACAAGGAAAGTCCATTTGGAGAAATTTGGATTCATTAACCGTTTTCTCAGAGGCAAGCTTGGTCTTGGTTCCAATAATAAAAGGGCATAATATAATATAATAAACAATAAGTATAACATTTAAATATAAATAATAATAATAAAATAAACATAATTAAAGGGCAGGGCAGGTTGAGAGATCGGATGTTAGCAACTGGTGTTAAGTTGTTGTTGAAAAAGGTAGCTGTCATAGGTGAAGGGTTTAAATGAAACCTATACTGGAAACTAAAGATAATGATACCTGAAGGTTGTTTAGGAGCACATGTTGATCTCATAAGCCTGGTTCCTAGAGGAGAGTTGTCTGTGTCTCAAACAGTTTGTACCACTAGTGTATTTGGCCAGCCTCTTTGAAAAGCTCATAACTAATGATTGATCCCATCTATACCCTTGATTTGAAAGCAGAGTTGTTGAAGAAGGAGAGGTGGCTTTTGTAAATCTAAAGTAGTTTCTACTTCATGCTGTTGTGTTGCTGTGAGCTGTGCAATTGTGGGTATTGGGGGGCTGCTTTAAGAGGAAGGCTTTAAGCTACCAAAGCATGTGAAAAATTCTGTTGATTGCAGTCACTTTTGTAATTTAGAGGTTAATGTATTCTGAGTTAGAATCACAGAGAATAACTCCTTACTTTATCAGGACAATACAAGAATGCAAACAAGTCCATCATTTTCAAGTCTTCAGTATCAAGATGCTGGAAACTACATCTGCGAAACTACTCTACAGGAGGTTGAAGGGTTAAAGAAAAGAAAGACACTTAAGCTTATTGTGGAAGGTAAGGGAGCAGATAGCTCTGAATATTAATTGTCTTTTCCAACAAAATGGCTAACTGTAATATTGTTCTTGTAGGAAAACCTCAAATCAAAATGACAAAGAAAACCAACACAAATAAAATGTCTAAAACAATTGTCTGCCATGTGGAAGGTTTCCCCAAACCAGCAGTGCAATGGACAATTACTGGCAGTGGAAGCATCATAAATAAAGCAAGTATCTTTCATATTACTTTATTCACCGAAAGGTAGTGCATAGGAGGTGCAATTTAAAATCAAGGAACCTTTTCCAGGTGGTGAGATTGAAGAAACTAAGTTCGTTTCATTTATCTAAGAGAAGGTTAAGTGGTGGCTGTAGCTACATTTTACCTACATGGATGATTTCTGATGATAAAGGTCTTTTGAATACAGCAGGTGAAGGCACAGAAGATCCACTGGCTACAAGCCAAAGCTGGAAGGACAAAGAAAAAGTTACAAATGAAATATGCATTTTTAAGTGAGGGTACTTAGTCATTTTATCTGGGTAGTGTGGTGATTCTGCCATTGCATAAAGAATTTACAAATAATGATGGAACTATAGAACTTAAATTAGTAAGCAAATGAGTAGTTGATGTGAAGCGTAATGACATGTGGTAACTACAAGTCAGAAGATATGGTCCATATAGTTACTTACGGGCTTTGTAGTTTTTATCCTAATTTCTCTAATTGTTTTTGTATGGTTGTACCTGTTGTTTCTCACTGAAAACAGAACCATAATGCAGGCATCCCGGGGGAGAAGTAAGGAGTACCCATATTCAGCAGGAAAATTACCTGGAAAATAAGATAACTGAAGTGTTTTCATATTGATTACCAAATCATATGGAAAGCATTGCCACATTTTGCCTTAGCAGGAAGAATAAATGAGACATCCACACAAGCAGTCAGAGACTGGAAGTACAATGCACAGTGCTCCTGTAGATTTCATTACTTCGTTAGATTTTGCTTTAATCCTACAGAAATTCTGTATAGCTATCAAAATTTGTCCGTTTACTTGAAGCTATAGGGCAGGAATTATCTTGAAGCTGTATAAATGATAGAAAATAACTTTCTCTGTATGTTGTCTTAATCTAAGAATGATGTAGAGCAAATTTAAGGAACAACTTCACATCACGTGAAATACAGATACTGCAGGTACTACTAAATACACGTAGCTTGACAATATAATGCTTGGTGTAGAAACAACTTGGGATGCCAGAAAGTGGAAACCTTAGAGTGATTATTTTCCTTACAAAGACATAAATGAAAAACAGCAATGTGGAAAGAAATGAGAACTTAGAAGTCTGGTTTGGGGTTTTTCTTGAAGAATATTGTTATTTGGAATATTTTTTAAGTAGTCAAAAGAAACAAAAGCAAATACAGAACGTGGTTAACTTTCTCTGTCAGTGGTCTTGCAGTGCACACTGTACAAAATATAGCTATAACTGGGTATCTTGGCCAGATTGTTTTCTTGCAGATTCACATTATCATTTAATAAAATAACACGTTATTTCTATCGTTACCATGTGCAAAACTGACATACTAGTTGAAAGTTATTTCCCTTTGAACATTTTCAGCTTGTAATACAGGTAGTGCATGTTCTTTGCATTTTTCGAGGATACCAATCTTCATTTTTTATCTTTTCAGACAGAGGAGACCAAATATGTTAATGGAAAATTTTCCAGTAAAATTGTAATTGCTCCTGAGGAAAATGTGACTTTGACTTGCATTGCAGAAAATGAGCTAGAAAGGACTGTGACCTCCCTGAACGTCTCTGCTAGTGAGTGTCTTCTGACCATTTCCTTAAAGTTGTAGTTTCACACTAATATGAAGAGTAGGTCTGCCAGTAATATTGATATTTAACCTTTTAGCCTTAAGTCAAGCAATTGTAAATCCATTCCCGATCAGTAGTACATAAAAGTTATTGATAGCTTTCTGGATGAAGTCGCTTAGTCTTCATGAAAAGTCATGGCTTGCTACCTCATGTATGCAATCTATTATTTACTTTTGTAAATAGTATTACAAAATAATATTGCAACCAAATAATACAAAAATACTGCAAATTAATACATTATTTTTGAAGATTAAAATCTTTATTACTAAATTAACGTGATATTTTAGTCCTTAAATTCCAATTTATTATTACTGGTATGACTTGATTTGGAACAGAAATCAGCCATACTGGGCTTTAATCAAATGTCACTTTCCAATGATGAAAGGTGGTGAGAAGCTACAGTTTGTGAAAGGGTAGAAATAGTCAGAACTATTTCTGAGATTATTATTACAGGTTTTTAATAACATTTTTATGCTGGATATATTATAGTTCCACAAGAAAGACTTCTGCTTAAAGACAAGATTAATTACCTTGTTGTTTGGCAATCATTGCATTAAATTTCAGTCATTGCTGTAAATAGGCAATTAAAGGTGATGTTCAAGTATAACACATTTTGTCTTTAATTTAATTTTAACATTTTTCATTTCAGTAAGTATTCCAGAATACGACGAGCCAGAGGATAGAAATGGTATGCATGGTTTTCTATCTCCATAGCCCTTTCTGTTGATTGTCTCGGTTCAGGACCTATGTAGTATCACTGAACAATTTTCACAGTCCTCAAAGTTGGACTTGATTTGAGATAGCTGGGGCCACGATTGACTAAGAATGTGACTTTAAAAGCTTTAAATGTGTTTTTAAGAATAATGCCTATTTTTTTTTTCTAAATTTTGACTATCTGACCCCTCTTCTTGTTTCTGATGGAAATTCTTTAGAAATAGTGTAATGCTTTACTTTATCATAGGTCACCTCATTAACTTTTCTTCTCTGCTTCAGATGACAATAGCGAAAAGGTTAATGACCAGGCAAAGCTAATAGTGGGGATTGTAGTCGGTCTTCTGCTGGCTGCTCTGGTTGCAGGTGTTGTCTACTGGCTCTATGTGAAGAAATCAAAGTAAGAATTTATGGAAAACTTGATACTAAATTTAAAAAACAAGAAAATCGTAAGCAGAAATGTGTGTTTACTTATTTTCCTTCCTGCAGCTTTCCAGTAGTCTGAGTGGGGAAAAGTTGTTACAGTAGGTGCATTTAATAGAGAAAGGAAACTTGGTACCTCTGATTGGCTTGTCCTGTTGCTTAACAGGATTCATCTCCTGGAGGTGGAGCTCCAAGGCTTTCACAGACCATTATCTGTAATGAGCTTGTCTTTACTGACAGCCAAGCCAGGGCCAATTCTTGCATTTAAATATAGTACCTGCTACATAATTATGAGATGTTACCTTTGCGTGGCTTTACTGGTACCAGAAACTGTCTTCGTTTAGAAGTTGGGTAGCTCGTTTGCTTTAAAAATTGAATGAACTACAGAATAAGTCTAAACCATCTCAGGGAGAAAAGAGATCCTTAATTCAATTGTTCATATGTGCTTTGATATCTCTGAAGTAAAGTTGGTAAAGATAGACATTGTGTTGCTGAAAATGTAGAATCTGTCATCCAAATCAATACATTTTAGACATCCTACACAGCCAGCAGGATCTGCCAGTGAGCCCTGCTTGCTTTCAAGTTTCTTCATTACCACACGGGCTCACTTTCTTCTTAAAACTGGATGATGTCAAAAAAGTAACCATGTTTTTCCATCATTTTAAAGATGGCCATGACTGTGTACCATTTGGCCTTATCCCCATACATTTGTTTCCAGAGAGAACTGAGGGCAAGTTTGCTCTCTGAAGACTTCCTTATAGCTGCTTCTTAATGGGGAAGATTAAGGTTCCTGGACATAACATGCACAAATCAGTACAGGTATAGAAGCAATCTTAAAGTTCAGTTGTTCTTACTATGACCTTTCATTAAAATTAGATCAAATGAGATCTAAACACACCTGCGGGATTTTACTATGAACAAATGTGTTTTCATTGATGTGAAAGTACAACAAGGGATTGTCCATCTGCTTGAAAATACTCTTTTTTTGGATAATACATAAGGATATTACTTCAGCCATAACTGAGCAGATTTTGGGAGTTTTTCAAGTAAAGAATTGCTGTGAATTATCCAAGCACAGACCCACATTCAGATATTATAGGGGCAAAAAAAATATGTTTTGCAAAACTTACTTATGCTTCTTTTGGTAGAAATTAAAAAGTAATAATAATGTTGAGCTCCCACACTTTGCTACTTGAGTAATAATGTCCAGAATAATTTTATTTTGTCTTACCTCTTCAGTATGAGAGTGTGGAATCATGAAACCATGATTTACTGGTTTGGGTTTTTTTGGAAGAGGTGGTTTGGGTATAAGAAGGGCAGAGAAGGAAAAGTATCTTTTCTTGTACCATTATGTAGTGTGGGGAGAGCTAACAAAAATCTTAGCATATAGCACGTCCTTTGCTGAGATGAGTTTATGATTTAAAATAACTTTTTCAGCTTCAAAGCAAGAATACAGTATATTCTAAATGAACAACAATTCTTTTCCTCATGCTCAACTTCTACAAGCTTAGAGTAAAAATTAGAGCTAGACTTGATTAAACAGGTTCACTGGGAACAAAATAAAAATCCCTTTATAGTTAAATAATTTTCATACTTGATACATGGTTGCTGGCCTCTGAAATGCTTAATTGATGTACCATCACTGACAATCTCCAGTTCTCAGGATATATTGAAGTTATTCTGTTGTTACCCTCCCTGCTTTCTGCACACTGTACTTGCAAGAGCAAGCAGAGTGTCAGAGTGCCTGACAAAGTTTTCATCACAAGTTATAACCTAGAAATCAAAGTAGACCTTGCAAAAAGCACCTTACACCTTTAGACACAACCTGTGTCTAATCACAACCCCTCCATCTCCATACAGGCCAAGAGTTAGTAGTTATTTTTTGAACCCACCCTTGAACAGTAACTCACCTAATCTCTATCCCCAAAGTGACGCCAAAGGAAAGTCTGAGAAGGCAGCAGCACAGAACTTTCCAAGTCTGCCGAGGCAAGAAAAACATTACTTTTTTTTCATTATTGGTGTTGTGGTTTGTATAATCTTCTATTGTCTTGTCATCCACACTAAGTAGGAATTACACTTGTAGCCTTGGAATATATTCACAATAAATCACTTATATAGTTATGCACTGCCTCAGCTCCACTTGATGCAAAAACTGATTATTGCCACATATTCTTTTCACTATAAATATTATCCCATAAATCAGGGACTCATCTGTATTCCACAGTCTGCAACTAGCCCTCTCTTGAATGAAGAGTTGAGGCTACCTACCACAGCATGCTATGTTTCTCCTTCATCTGAGCAGAAGGCCAAAAACCTGTTTTCTATAGATTTCTCCTTTTCTCCAAAAAGGATATTTTAAACTAATTTGCACCAAACAGAATATAATTTAGCATTTCAGTATGTTTCTAAAATTTTTGTGTCAAGTGATTCTAGGACCCCCATCTTCAGTAAATCCTTCATATATGAAATTTTCACCTTGCCAGAAACACCTGAGAGTACAGCAACAAATTAAAGGGTTAGAGAGAAAATAATGCCCCCAGTACCCCGTATCCCTGTTCTCTAGGCATGGAAGTTTTGCGTGTGGTTTGGACCTTTGTCCCATTTTTGTTCCTTAGGTTTGGAGATGCACAAATCTCAAGTCACAATAAGGTTAGATCAAGGTTAAAGTGGTTTAAAATACAGTGAGGGAAAATTCAGCTGGGCAAATTGAAGCAGAGCAGCATTCTTAAGATTGTTCATACTCAGAGCACACCAAACTCTTGAAATTATTCTTAGGTCAGAGTAATAGGGAATGTCACTAGTGTCTCTCTGAAACTGAACACTTGAAGCATAACAATTCTGCTTTTCTGATACTTTATAGGAAAGGAGCATATGAATCCAAACATGGCAGGCCAAATATGCAGGAAATTTGCTCCATGTTCTGACCAAGACTCAGCATTTCTATTGGGTTTTGTGCAGTTCCCTTCCAGAAAAAAGATAAGGTTACAAATGTCTCTGAAAGTGTGAGTTCACGACACAAAACTAATAGAAAAGTGGCACAAATTTAAAAATCGTCACTCATTTTTTGATGACTGGAATATTTCTCCAAGATCTCTGCTTTTTTTCCTGGACAGGTGAAAATAATTGGAGGAAGGCAAGATTGGGGCAAGCAGAAAGAGGTTACAGATAATCCAGATTTGGATGTGTAAGACTGTTAGCTCCTATAAAATCTTTTATGACAGTGTAGTTGAATGTCTAACATGCCTTTCAACAAGCTTTAATGAAATTTGTGGCTCTTGCTGCAGCACTCAGAACTACACTGGTGTGTGTTCTCTTACCCAGCATTATTGCAATCTTGGGTAACAAGGACGAAGAGCACTGCAGATCTTCTTCCTTAAACACTGTTTGTTGATGGTGAGGCCTAGACTTGTGAGATTAAAAGAAATCAAGAATTAAAACAACAATTTCTGTGACAGCTACATGCAGTGTGCAGTCTATATTGACTCTACAGCAGGCAAAACAATTGAGATGAAGAACAGTCTTTATATTAAAAACAATGCTATGGACAGTAAGAAACAAAGTCCGTGAAAATAGAGAGATTTTCATTAGGATTCCCTGAGGATAATTATTTTCCTGAAGAGCAAGCACAGATAAATTTGAAATATGCATCATAATTGTAGCAAGAGCTCGGAATGATCCATGTTTTACAAATTGAATTAAAAAAAAACCAAAACTGTTGAGAAATGTAAGTAAACTCATATTCATACAACCAACTTCTCGCTCTTCAGAATAATATGGCCAGAGCATGCTCAGGTGTGGGCTTCGTTTGTGGAGCTGTAGCTAATGTTGAAGTGTATGAGATGGCCTGGACAATGTGGGCTGTCTTGCAGTTTTTTGGCAAATCCTTGAGAATGTTTCCGTCCATTCGGATGAAGTTGCCCTGCTGCTTGGATAACATCAGGAAGTCGCTCCTGAGTTGCAAGTGGAGCAAACTGACAGAAGTTAATGGACAAAAATGTGAGGAACAGCTGTCGTTGAATTTTAAACTGGCAAAGGTCCTGTGCCTCAAGTCACCTCAGGAAGCGATGGAAACCATGTATTGAGCCATCTCTCTGTTCCAAAGCCAGACCATGTCTGTTGAGCAGGGTTGTCTATTCCTGCTGCACCTCAGTGCAAAATTACTCTTCTGTCTCTTAATAATACTATTTAGATAGCACTAAAAAAGGCAACAGTATTGCTTTTGCTGAGGTTGTGAATCTGCCTAGATATCAGTAATTGGGGAACAAACAAAAAAAAACCCCAAAACAAACCAGTCAGCAAGATCACCGAACCACAAGAATTAAACTGCTGCATTTCAGTCTCAGGCACTGAGAGTCTAAATCCATCTGATTGTCAGAAATGAAAAACTGCTGCAGCTTTCCTTTCAGGCAAGCAGTACACAGCACCCTCCAGCCCGTTTCTGGACTGCCTGCCTCGTTCAGACTGAATGCACAACTAAAATAGAACACTTTAAACAACAAAATCTGATCACATTGCAGAACCTCCCAGGTTTAGTCATTGAATAGTTTAAACCTAATCAGAGGCCAGTAATGCTAGTTACAGTTCCCTCTGCTGTTAAGTGTCAGGTCGTGTGAAATCCAGTCTGCTTTGGGCACTGTGAAACTCTTGATAAGAGGCCAAAAAACCCCAAACCAGTGCCAGTTGTTGTCTATCCAGTCCCCTTGCTTGTCTCCAGCAGCAGACATAAGCGGTTACATGGGGGCAGACATGCATGATACTCTGCTTTCTCACCTCCAGCTCATTTCAGCTCAGGTAATTGCCCGAGTCCTGATTCATTCAGCTTTTCATCTCTTTCCCTTCCATCTCCAATTTTCTAAGACTGACTTACTTATGGAAAAGACCCATTAGCTAAATCCTATGGTCTATCTAAAACAAACCTTTTTTTAATTAAAGAAAAAAAAAGTGTTTTAATTCTTAAGGGATTTGTTTGTTTGAGGGTTTGTTTCTTTTTTGCTGGGATTAAATAGATTTCTGAAAGGTTTAAGATCACAGAAGGTCGATCTTTACCAAAGCATTGAATTTTCTTCTTTAGCGCATCTTGCATCTGTCTGTGCACATCACGTGTTTCAGGTTTTGAATACCAGAAGAAAGTATAAAGTTACTGCGCCATAGTAATCTACCACTCTAGGACAAGTTACTTTGTGATATAATCTCAGCATTTTAACAATTAAATTTGCCTGCGATAAGCAACATTTTGGATCTTTGCAGTAAGTGGGTTTTCATCACAGACACCTTCCTGTAAGCCACACAAACATAATAGAAGCACTCTAAAACCAATAGTGAAAGGTAAATGAGCTTTACAGCCACTCAGGAAAATAATCTATGCTGAAAACAAAAAGATTTTAGAATGGTTGCATTCAGTGGGATTTTGGACCCAGAATCCCATGACTCTGCCCAGAGAGCAGCATTGCAGCAGCACTCCCAGAGGCACTGAGGGTTGGGTGCATTTGCACCCCATCAGAAGCTCCTCTGAGACAAGAACCAAACTGTACTCTCTGAACAGTACCGTTCAAGGCTTAGTTCAGCTCAGGGCACACATCGTGCTGAGTCACTGCTAGTGGCCTTTGCTCAGATGGAGGATGCGCACAGAAACGCTCCAGTAGCAAAACCTCAGCTCAGCGGTGTGGGGAGGTACATACCTGCATGGTGTCAGCGTGACATGTCACACTATCTTGCTAACCTGTGTCTTCATTGTATGCTGCAAGTCAGTGTCACTGCGGGTCTTTACCCTGAAGCAAGGGTGAGCATATGCATGAATCTGTCACAACAGACGTTACTTTTCTGTAGGGGAAACAAATTACCCATAGAGAAACGCGGATACGCTAATCTGCTTTGACACAAGGGATTTACTGTGTCCCACTCAAACACATTTGCCCATTTACATTTTAAAAATTGCAGCCTTCAAAATGTTATCTCAGCGCTGCAGGAATCTTTCACCTTGGCAGACAGTGAGGCTTCTCACAAGTTACGTGAATGGCTTAGTGGGTTTATTGTGCTAAGCTAAACTAAGCACTTAACTCATTAATTCATCACCACTACTTGCATTAAGGAAGACCTGCTATTTTAGATGAGGTATACCTCTTTTTACCCCCTGAAACATTTACACAATCTCTTCTTTACCCAAAGCTTGTCAGTCAGAGCCAGCGCAGATCTGGAAGCCAGAGTGGGTTTTTTGCAGTGTTGCCAGAATTTTCATTAATTTCTTTGCAGTTAAAGAGCTGCTGTTCAGCACGGGCTCTAAAAGTCAATTACTACAAGTACACGAAAGATTGCTATGTTGATCAAGATACCTTAGCCACCCTTGTAACATTTCAGTATGCCTTAAAGCAAACTCTTGTTTATTGAAACAAGCTAGACAATTAGTTTGTCAAGAAACATGGATCTGCACAACTGGTTTGACCTTACTAAATGTCTGCTAGCTCAATGATTTTGAATTCCTCAAGAAGTAAAACACGTATGCAGCCCCACTGCAATACTCCTTTGTTACTAACTAGTGGGGGAAGTGGTGCTATTGGACTATTTACAGACATATGCAAGCCTATTGCTCTGCTCAGACTAGAACTGTAAGACTTTTACATATTACTGAGAAGGGAGGAGACAGTGTCGTTAATGTGAAGATGGAACAAAATGCTGTAGACACGTTAAAATGACCCTAATTTTTCATTACAGGACAGCATCAAAACATGTAGACAAAGATCTTGGAAATATAGAAGAAAACAAAAAATTAGAAGAAAACAATCATAAATCTGAAACTTAAGAGTCGAAATGTGTCGGTCATCATTCCAGGTAAGTGTTTCATATTGCAGCGTTTAACGTCTCCTTGTCCAACCGTTTCTCTCTGCTTGCAGGTGATCATAGTGGTAGCTCGGAGTCTATTGCTCACCTTTTAGAGGTTAGGCAGTGGAGCGATCTTGAGTGGTGTAGCATTAGGACAGACAGACTCAGCCCCCTGGCCAGCTAAGAATTCATACCTGCATATGCACAGATTAAAGAAGCCTGACATTTAGACGTAACTTCGTACTTGGCTTTATTTTAATCCACATAGTTGGGGAAATGGAAACACAATATATCACTGTGGTATTTGTGTGTGTGTATGTATGTATGTATATGAAGAGTATGTTTAGGTATAGTTCAGGTTTTGAGTTATGACTTGAAATGTTAACAGGAATCTTCTTCCCTTTCTGGAAGCAAGTGATTCTAAGTCCTTGGCCAGGTTTATTCATCGTCACTGCAACAGGCATGGAACTTTCCTTAGAACAAAATCACTATTTTACTCAAGATTTAACATACTCCTGGAAAGAGACACTGTATATTTTAGTAACAAGGCAACAAGTATGAAAGTTTCCCCAAGTGGAATCTATTTAAAATAAACCATATACAAATAATTAATTAGGTGGATGCAGAAGCTATGTTAGGAATTACAGGAGCATTACAAAGCGCCAACAGCACCACCCGGTGTTCACATATATATACACCGCTGCTGCGTATGTATGTGCCACGGCTGCATCTCTCCCCTTAGTACCCAAAGTAGGGGTTTAGACCATTTTTCTGACCAACTATGGCAATTTTAAATTAACGCTGTGGCAGCAAGTTTGGGGTTTTTTGAGTTAGTCATCAACTCTTCTTAAAAATGAGAGTAGGAAGTGTTCAGGGGTGGTGCGTTGGAGGTGGAATGATCCATTTCATACTAAGTTTGAAAATTTCTTACTTAACTAAAGACAGCTCTCCTCGTTAATAATTTCAGTATTGCCTGAAATTTTAAAGTACAAGGCACTGCTTTTGCACTAAATATTTAGAATTCACTAGGTAGAATGATTCTATAGTATATGAAGAGATGGAGCGTTGCTGTCTGCTCTTTGCTAGCAATATCACTGTTCGATTAGTTTGAAAGAGGAAATCAGTAATACCAAAATTATGGTATTTGAATGATTTAAAATGTAGAATGATTTAAAAATGGAAAATAAATTTGGATATTGAAAAAGAAGCAGTGAGAATATCCAGCATTTCCACTGCAATTCTATGGAAAACTCTGTAATCTTTTTAGTCTGGGCTTGTTTTGTATAGTGTTTCAAAAAGCTGGACCCAACTGCAGTTGAAGGTCCATTTCAAATGGGTCCAGCTTTTTGAAACACCCTGTATATTTTTCTGGACCTGGTACCTTCTGCAACATAGCAATATTGAAGTGATTAGATGGAGCTGAAGTGAGCTGAGAGTATTTATTGAACACAGGAGTTCAAATAACATTATGTGCCTTCAGCGTGATCTTTAATTATTTTATTTCTTCAGATCAGTAGATCTGCACAAAGGAAAGCTTATCCTTAAATCCATTACTTACCAGATAAACTCACTGGATTTAATGGGAACAATATTGCAACAGCTATTCTTATTATGAAAAATGTATTCTCATAATTGAACGGCAGAAGAAAGTACTATTCATGCAGCTGTTTATTTGAAGGTTAGATACTGAGTGGTTATGTTGATTACTTATTTTAAAATGTTTAACTGGCTTTATCTTTCATACTTGCAGAGAATACATATAGACCAATTGAAGCATGAACGTGGATTGTATTTAAACATATACAAAGAAGTGACAGCTATTCATGGTTCAAGTATTAAACAGATCATACTACCAAGTTTTCAAAGGATTTTAGACACAATTATCTAAAGCTAAAATAAACCCACAAACTAATTTTGGCAACAGCCATGATAATAGGTCACCATGTTGTGTTCTGTTTGAAATATTTTTTTGTAAATGTCTGCACTGAAGATTTCTTTTTGTTTGCCTTTATGTAAATTTTTTACGTAGCTATTTTTATACACTGTAAGGCTTTGTTCTGGGAGTTGCTGTTAATCTGATGTATAGTGTAATGGTTTTATTTCAATTGTTTTTATGACACCCTTTGAGCAGGTACATGTCTAATTCTGATTGTTATCAGTGAAGCCTCTGCTTTGTAACAAGTACCTAGAGTGTAAGATTTGTCTTAAAAGAAAATGTCAAGCTCCTTTTTCATTCTTTGAAATCACATTAAAGAGGAAGGGTGATGGCTGTGACAAGAATAAACTAAATGATTAATAAAAGTGAACATTTAAAAAAAACCATGCAAATCTAAACAACCAGAAAGGGAGTTTCCACGGAGAAGGCTGGGTTATTGAGCAAGGAACACAATGAAAAATTCCTTGCCTGTGTACAGACAGTGGCTAGTAATCCTTTTCTCCTAGAGCAAGACACACATTTTATTGATACGTTATCGGTCGTCTTTCATGTTAGAATTAGGAACTGAAATTCCGGATTAATTTTGATTCCCTTATGTTATCTGCTGCCTTAAAGTACTGTACCTTTTATTCATTTCAAAAAGATACCAGTCAGAATTGGAAATTTTTTTGAAAAAGTGGTGAAATCAAAGCTGCATTCCCCCCGCCCCCACCCAAAAATAGAATATATATATATTTTTTGTGTGTTTTTGTTAACTATGCTACAGATATTGAATGCACCTTGAGATAATTTTAGTGTTTTTAACTGGTACCTAATTTATCAAACAGTACATATAATTGTAACAATGAAATGTCTATGTATCTTTAGTTACATTCAAGTTTGTAACTTTATAAACATGTTTTATGCTTGAGGGAATTTTTAGAATGGTACTGATGAGAAAACGTTTTAGGGTAAATGCCCAATAGAAAGTTGTGCTGAAGGAAGAGAAGTTTCATCTTATGCAGGAGGTTAGTTTCTGGAAAAGAGAACAGGCAGCTTGGATGGAGAGGAACAGTTGAGTAAGCAGAACATCAGGTTTCCATTTACAAATATCCAGGGAAAAAGTAAGTTTTTATAGACTGGTAGGCAAAAATAATAAATAAATAAATAAATAAATAAAAATATGGACGTTAGGAAATGTATTTTGCCACTTTTGCATTATTTAGGGGGAAGAAAACACTGTTACTTGTAAATTTGTAAAATGTTAAATGTCTGGGCAGTAGTGACTGATGTCTTAATAAAAGCTTCCTGTAGTGCATTGGCATGGATTAAATACATAAGATGTCCTATAAACTCTATGCTGTATGAAATATTAGAGGAAAATCCTGTTACATGCCTCTAAACTTTGATTTGTTACTGTTTTATTTGGCAAAAAGAAAAAAAATTATAATCTTGGTCAATATTTAAACCAAAGTAAAATGGGGTAAAAAACCAAAGTAATTTGTTTTGCATGGCTAAGCCATTCTGTTCTCTCTGTAAATATTGTGATTTTTTTCTTTTTAGAATTTTGTTAAAAAAATTCTAAAATTTTTAAACTCCTGTTTTTCCAAAATAAAACGTGAACACACAAAAAAAAAGTTACTTTATATACAAATATATCTTTCTCTTTTGGTGCGAGAACACTGCCAAGTGCTATGCACACGTTTTTAAGAGAACCCGCAGTGGGTGCGACTCTCGACAGGAGGAGCTGTAAGAGAGTCCTGTGAGGTGTGCAGACATCGCCCGTCTGTCTTTGTAACACTACAAATAGTTCTTAAGAGACCTCCAAAGATCATAAAGGAAAGCATAGGGAAGGGCTGAAAATTTTCATACCACTGTCTGGGGAATACAGGGGAGAGGAGAAGTAAAAAAAAAGGTACGAGAAAGGAGTGAACACAATTCCTCGCCTCTGGGATTCTGCTGGATCTCCTATGCACTTTAAATCGGCCATCCTAGGAGCTGGGCTTTTCACTGCTCCGGCTTCACTATAGGCACGTTTCAAGAACCAAGAGTGCAAAAGAATTAATGTTTCTATCCATGCCTAAACAACAATAAAACTGAAGTATGTCTTCACTGGCTTGTCTGAAATCTCAGTTTACAGGAACCCGTATGAACGCGAGCGAGGGTGCTCACCTGGGGTGGGTGCTGCTGCCAACTCCAGCCCTGCAGATGTTCCTCCGTGGAGTCTGGCTGGGACAACAAGTCACCCCCAGGGGGGCTTGGTGTGGGTGTACGGAGCAGAGGGTCAGGCCCTAGAGAGCATACGCATACACTGAGAGAAAAGCATGTGCCCAGCAAGCACATGAAACCTTCCTAAAGTTCATCATGGAGGTCTCTACTTGTGACCTGGTTAAAAAAAAAAATACCCTAGCAATGAATGAATCTGTGTGTGTGTGTGTGTTGATTTTGTACACCACTCCAAAAAAAATAAATCCCTGCTCACAAATGGTTTGAAAGTGTGGCAAGGGGGAGGTGGGTGGGAGAGCACGGTCCTCTTGTTTTGAGGTTGGGAAATTAAGACAGCCTCTGTTTATGGCTGTACAGAAAACTGCCACTGAGCATCGATGAAAGCAATGGGTTTGTCTGCACTCTGCAAAGGCAGCAGCAGGCAAAAATACCCCACAGGCTTCCTGAGCAACTTCGTGTCTCCAGAAGCAACACTACCAAAACTGTAGCTGTGTGGATGAGCGGCTATTAAACCCCTTGCACAGAAATGTGATCATGGTGCAGCCAGACAGGGAGGCCTTGTGAAGAAAAAAAAGTACTTAGGGGTCAACACAACAAAAGGGAAACATCAGGGATGTTTTGTACTGGTTCCAAGTGCTACGGAGCAGCGTCCCCTTCTAGGGCTTTACCATACCTACAGCTACTGCACCACTGGCCCTAGCAGCTGGCCAGAGCCTTAACCAGTGTGAAATGCTTACCAGGCTGCTTGCCAGTAAAACAAACAATCCACCACCTGATCGTCTGTGTATTCCCCACGACTTGCCAATCTGAACCCAGCACTACAGATGGCTGGAGCAGTATGTTACACCTTTTCCTGGACAGAGAGTTTTCATTCAGTCACGTTTTGAAATATATATATATATGAACAAGTAACTCTATAGTCTAGTACCAATATGGATAAAACTCATGTTAGTATCTCATAATGTTCAAGTAATAATCCATATAGAATTTAGAGACAGACAAAGAATAAATTAATGTAAATTTGTTGTCTTTTTTTAAATAAATTTTGTCAGGGAACATCAGATACTCACCTAATATCCTCAGCTGCAGGCTGTTGCAGTTAAATCTGATTTATTCCTAGTACCACATGTAGTTGGATACCTTCCTGCTGACTTCATGTTTAGACAGCCATATGTATGTAATTATCTCAGCTAAGATTAAGCAGTGACATACGAAATGAGATCATGACCTCCTGTGTCAACCACATCTGTGCAAATGTTTTCTGGGTTTTCGTTTGACGAGAACGCATCTCCGTCCACGTGTCAGTTTGCAAGAACTGCCCAGTATGGGTTTATCAAACAGATTTCTCCTCCAGGCAGACAATGATGGAGGGAACACAGGAGGTATGTGACTTCTTGTTACGTGCTTACCCCAGCCCCTGAAGGGCTCCCACGCTCTTCTGGAAAATAATACCATCCTCAAGCTGGCATCATTCAGTGCTGAGCAAGGCTGACTTCTGCCTTCTTGCACGGTGCCCTGCCAGGGAGGGAGGGCATCACCTTGTTACAGCAGGAGAGTGGGAAGGGAGGTAAACAGGTTGCAAACAAACAAACCAATAAACCCCTTGACTCTGTATGCTTCACGTGTAATAGAGTACACATGTTTAGTAATTATTTGCTGCCTTTCAAATTAGCAGAGAATCGGAAACTAAGCTTATTACTTATTATCAAATTATGTCAAAGTCAATTTTTAAAATAAGACTAACTCTCATCCACCCAGCTGCTTACAATTCTTTAAATGTCCTGTAATTCATACATTTTTTTCTCATTTACATTCTAAATAGAGACATTTATTCTGTTAGCAGCAAGGCATTCACTTTGATGTAGTAATGAATTTCAGCTTGAAAAGGTAGAGCCTGACAAATTATTAGAAAATTTTGTTTCTTAGTGAAAAAACAGTAATGTACTTCTTGTCACACACTCCCCCCCCCCCAAATGTTTTGCCTGTTCTTATGTTCCACCTGGCAATATAGCTGAGGCATCCATCGTCCTCTGTTCTCTGTCCTAGCGCTCATCTCTGCATCTCCTGTTCTCTGTAGATTGATTCCCTGCTGCCCTCACAATCATTTATTTGTAGGACATCTAGTTCAGAAATGCCAAAGCACTTTAAGATAAAAAACCAGCAGTTTAACAGAACTACAAGCATAAAATGGGCTGTGAAGCAGGAAAAAAACAAAACAAAACAAAAAAAACAACATACCCAGCTTCCCATACTACTTGGGCTTCTACATGTTCTTCTCCCATTGTTCTGGAGCTTCCTCATTTTTGAACAATTGCACAAAACCTAGTCCACACTACAAAGGCCCAACTGTACTACCATGACGTATACCTATAGCACCAATGTGCCTAAGCCTTTTACTCTTTTTTTGTTGTTTGTTTGGTTGCTTTTTTTGGCTAACCCTTTTCCTGCCACTCACACAACTAGAAATTATGTTAAATAAATAACTTTAGGGATCTTTGTACTAGAATGCCAGAACAAGTCTTATGCTCAAGGATGTGATCTTTGTTCATATATTTCAGTCCACATAGTTTTGATGCAAGGATTTATTGCATATTACCCAGCCCTGGACTTGAGAGAGCAGAGGGAAGTAAATAACATCCTATTGCTCCAGCAAGTAACAGATTAAATTCTAGTCGTTTCCACTAATTTACTTTTTTCTATGAAAAAGCAGTCCCTCTTTCAATGCAAACCTGCATGCAACCTCATTCAAAAAAACTCTCTGTGTAGTAAAGCTTATATTAAAAGAGACCAACTACAAATCCAGAGAAGGAGCAATGCTTCCCTCAGCTTAAACATCATCCTGATCCTTTTTTCCCCTGAGGTTCTCACATCCATATAGAATTTAGAGTCAAATAATCACCTGCATAGGTACATCACTGCTGACAATTTGTTTTCAGCAGAGCTGGAAAGCAAATACAAATTCACATTGTGTTGTAAGTGTTCAATAATGTCTGCACACCAGATCCAAGATTTCATTAATATTTGCATCCGTCACAAGAAGAGCTAGTCTAGCATGGACAACAGAATACGTTCAAAAGGAAGAACATAATCAAATCTAAATTCAGGAAATGAAATGAATTAAAGAATCAAATAAAACCTCATATATAGACAAAATAGTTCCACAAATTCAATTTCAGTGATGTTGATATAAAAGCTCTCTCTGATTTTATTACTTCAAATAAAGAAAGATCACGCTCATTTCCATGAATTTAAAAAAGTAAACACAGACAACCGGCCAAAGTGACTGCACTTACAAAACAGAACAGAATAGGATATGGAAATCAGATCAGACAGACTTTCTGATAACATTAGGGTTAGCAAGATTACCAGTGTGTGGAATAAGGTAGTTTCAATTCTGTGTGCAATGTCTTTCTAACCCACCCCCACTTGCTGTACCTTGAACTAATCCATTTTGCTGTGCAGGCCAGGTTTGCTGTAGGTCTTCTGCACAGTGCTGGGTCCCAGATTTTCCTAATCCAAAGTGTATCAGGAACAAACGTGAAAAGACAGATTTTTTTTCCTCACTGAATTTTTTACACATACTATAGGCAGGGGTAAGAAGAACAAGTCTGGCAACAGAAGCCAACAATGGTTAGAAGCTCTGGAGAAAGTAAAGTTTGTGGACCACCTCCTTTCACACTGCCTCTGCCTGAAAAATCAATCATAGAATCACAGAATCATTAAGGTTGGAAGAGACCTTCAAGCTCACCCAGTCCAACCCCTACCTACATCACCATTAAACCACATCACCCAGCACCACATCCAGACACATCTTGAACACCTCCAGGGGTGGTGACTCCACCGCCTCCCTGGGCAACCTATTCCAATACCCAATCACCCTTACAGTGTAAAAAAGTTTCCTAACATCCAATCTGAATCTCCCATGCTGAAATTTAAAGCCATTAATCATTTGGTCGTTCAAAAAAGGGATGAGGGAGAGATGGGAAGAGTGAAATTGCCAGTAAATAATGACATACCTCACTAAGAGTTAGGTTTAGTGACAGCTACATCTTTTTGAAGTGCAAATCTTAAAAAAAAAAAACAAAAAAAACAAAACAAACAAACAAAAAAACAAACAAACAAAAAAAAAACCCAAAAAAGCAAAGGAGCTGAGATGGGAATGTTGCTGGGGTCACTGCCCTCCAAGGATGTAGTCCTCAGACAGGTGCAGTGCTCCATCCTAAGGCTGTCTCTGCTGCAGAATGCAGTATTCTTACTCAAACATTTGCTCTCTCCTCATTATGTATATGCTCTTCTACATTTACACTAGCTAAAAGGTGTGAATAGCTAGCTATTACCAAGAATGGATCTGCATCCCAAAGCAGTCAGAGGTATCCTTTATAAAACTGCTACCACCTTTAGCTCCAACATAGGAAGCCATCAGACCTCATTATATAGCTCCAGAGAGGGAATGATCTATAGTATTGAGCAGGGGTAAATTCAACAAATTAACCAATCCACCCAGTTCCTGTTTCAGCAGGACAGAGATTTAAAGGCTGAAAAGTAACAGTTACAGAAAGCGTGCAGAGTATTAAGCAGGATACATTTGCTTCCGAAGTTTTAAGGAAGGTCTAATGGCTGAATCAGCAGAAGCACCTGGAGCAGAACTTGTTGAAGCCTCAACATAACAGCAGGTACCAAGAGAACTTTTTAAACATTTGCATTTCTCCAATCAGTACAATTTAACTCAGAGTTCCGAGATGAGCTGAGAAAAAAAAATATTTGTTGGGATTTGTGGAAATAATCAGTCTGGACAGGATGAGCTTCTTCAGCTCCAAGAGATACAGTGACCAAACCCAAACAGCTCAGCTACCTCACTATACATAATACTGCCTTTATTATAATAATTCAGCTTTGGATGCAAAAATATTTACATAAATTTACGTAAGAAAAAGTATTCAAGTGCATTTCAAGGTACTATTAACTAATAAACCCTTCTCAAATGATATTTTAATGCACTCAGTTCTTTCATTCAACTAGATTTTGACACAAGACGTGTATAATAAGAAGTAATCCAGCATAAAAATGCATTACTCACCATCCCTACCAAGTCCACTTGAAATACAAGACATGGCCATTTGTTACTGGCTGGGCATATGGAAGAGACACAGCCGAAGACACGGTGAACGTGGCTATAGTAAACAGGAAAGGCAAGCAAATTTCTAAGTGGGAAAACAGCCTCTCTATTTTCACCATCCTGAAGAGAATTTTGGTGTGAAGAGAACACAAATAGCACACCCATTATATGTATTACTGATGCTCATCCACATGGGAAAAACACCCAATTAAAAAACGCTAAGTCAAAAACTAACACAGCAGGACAGAGGTGATAAAAGAGAAACTGCCAGGAACTGAGATGGAACAAATAATGAAATTACTCATAAGACATTAAATCTGACCAAGAAACCAAGATTCAAAGGAAATTAAATCAGGAATGAGGATTTTCTCAAAAAGAAAGTAAAACGATTTCTTTAAACTTCACAGGAAGAAAAAAAAATAAGTAACAGGCTATCCAGAAAAAACCCTGTCTGCAGTGGCAGATATGAAGTATCCAAACAGATCTGGAAAGCTGATTAGAAAGTTCCAAATAAAAATTCCCACCCCCACTCCTAAAACAGGTACCATAATCTGAAACTAACTGGAACCAAAATATTTACCAGGACACAAGAGAGACCAAGACAGTTTTTACCATGTAGAAACTAATGAGCTATGACTGGGAACAAAAGAGCTTTTCAATGAAATACCTCACCTTTAAGGAGGAATTCAAAAGACTGCAGATTTCTGTGGAAGACAGCCTAAGCGGAGGAGGAATCAGATTGATATTTAAGATATGTTTACAGCACATCCTTACTGGCTCAGGTTCTACAGAGACACAGCCATGCAAGGTCTCTTGTTTCAGAAGGATTACCTGCTAGGCTGTTGCATCAGGGTCTGACTCTCCTCCTTTACATTGCAGTCCTGAGACATAACTAATAGGGACTATAGTGCTTATTGATTCATTAACATATTATTAATAATAAATCAAAGAAGTTAATTAACTAATAAACAGACTACTGTTATCAGTTTACAAATACTGAAATACTACTGAAATACAAATCTGTCACCTTTTCTCCCCACACAATTCAACATTAAGGTGCAAGTTATCCCTCCTGGCTCCACCATCCTGGTAGCCTTTCCAAAGCAGACCTGCTGGGATGTACAGCGAGTTGCCCCAAGTTGCCCCTCTGGCATCCTGGCAGCCTTGGACCAGTGAGGCAGCTACAATACCATTTGTAAAAGTGCATTATCGCTGGAAAATTTGCCCTCTGTTCTTTACCTGATCTTTATCTTACTTTCCAGTTTTCCATTTCTGAAGCCACCTTTGTGCTGCCCTTGTACCTCCCATTTTCTCCAGCCAGTCTCCTCCCGAACGAACAACCTGCTTCTACTTACTTCTTCATTGTCCCAATTCTGATACATCTGTACTCAAACCCAGTGGTGTCAGTATCAGCACTGAAGCAATCTCAGCTTTATCTCGTGCTACTGATACAGATGTCTAACTGAGGGCAGCCTTGCAAGACAAACTCCCCTACAGCTGCCTTTAGCTTGCACACCCTCTAAGGCAAATCACTCTACTTCAGTCTTGATACCACTACCTGGTTCCAGTTAAGTTGAAGCACTTTCCTATCTTCTGCATGAAGAGTGTGCACGACAGCAACTTGTTTTGTAGACAGGTTCCATTCTCATGCACCATCCTGTTCTCTCTTAGCTGATGGATGACAAAGCACTGCCCTTGATGGACAATCTGCAGGCTTCCTGCAGACACCTTAGGGTACAAGATGTGTATTCCAGCAGGACACCTGGCTCCCTCCCACAGGTTAACGCAAAGTGAGCTGGGGGAGGACAAAACCCATAGAGGTCATGACCAAGTGAATCATTTGTGCCATAGACAGAGGTGGCCTAGCTGTAATGTAGCACAAAAAAATGAGCTGATATAAATCCACAATGCTGAAATTCAAAGAGGTAACAGAAATGTTGTTTTGCTCCCCTTGCCCCCCAGATAAAGCTGGCAGAGCACTGTTAACTGTGCCAGACATGTGGCGAAGCAAAGCGCTGTGTAGAGAGCATCCAAAGCCAGTTGCACCAGTGCCCTGAAGTACCAGCAGATCTTATGGTTTTGAGCAGAGAGCGATGCTCACCTCTCACACTCCTGGTGCCTGAGCTAATGTGGGTGAGCATGCTCCAAGAGATAAATTGTCCCGCCTGAACATATCTGGGGTGGGTTTTAGCTACAACGTAAAATATCACAGTTAACATTAATGGGGGTTTGACTGTAGACAGTTAACTTTATTAGCCACAAAGATAAAGCAATCATCACCAAGGTACCCTTCTGATCCCTGATCATTCTTGACAGCAGGTGGAATTTTGTTCTTTGAATTAGCAGTCCATCTTCCCTCACGTCAGAGATCATTTACTTCCAGTACAGTCTCAGCACTCGGGAAGCAAGGCAGTGTTAATAGGTTTCTTTTCCCCCTACTGATGCTGAACAGCCTGTGATTAATCACACTGTCACCAGGCCCTGTTCTGATGAGAAAGGTAAGCTAAGCGTTATTCATATTGCTAAATACGTTGGGCATTTACGATATGGTTTTAACAGTCCATACACTGAATTTCTGTGACACTGGCTTGAATAGCAAGATGACAACAGTTTAGTATGTAGAGTTCCACTAGCTATTTCTGAGGCCTGGCTGAAAGTACCCAGAATCAATGAAAAAATGGCAAGAATTATTTTCTCCTTTTCTCCTAAAGTCTATTCTCAGTAAAAACACAAACTCCATCACCATTCCAGGTAACATTATGTTGGCAGTTGTTTCTTGCATGTAATTAGCATGTTCACAAGGTGGTGGTGACATTGCTTACTGTAACACTTTCCAATAAAAAAGTTCAGCTGTCAGAATTGTTCAGAATCTTTTCAGCACTGAACTGGATTGCAGCTGGGACATCTGCCCTCTTGAGTGGTCACCTCAGGCAAACAACTGCAACCTACAAGATTGTCCAAACATACAACTTTTGCTTCATTCATTTAGGCAAAGACTTCTCCCCTTTCTTACTATTATTTTTTGTTGCAATTAAATGACTCAATAATTTTATGCCTGGTTGTTGATCAAGTCCCAGCGAATATCCTATGATATTTAGCAATTGTCTCAAAACCCTGTATCATGTTCAGAACTTCGCGAGGAAGTCAGACACTATAATTTCATTACCAGTTTCTTATTGAAAGCAGAACATCAGACTGAAGCTAACCTATTCTGTTGACACAACAAGCTTCAAACTCCTGGCTTAGTCTTTCCTAATCAGGAGCCAAATCAAATTTTACTTGTTAATATGATCTGATTATTAACCTGCCCAGGAAGCAAATATTTTTTCCCCCCAGTTATTCAAGTCAGGACCCTCCTGGGCTCACTGCCTAAATCCAGACACTGGCAAGTGGTGGTACAGACCTGCCACCTTGTTTTGCTGGGGTGGTGTTTTGTCACCACTTCAAAAAATGGGTAAAACCAGCCACGAATGGGCAAAACCCCAGTAAATGTCATGGTTGTGGAAAGGCAAGGGTGCTTCCATAGACAGCACTCAGGGCTACACTTCGCATCTCCCCCACCAGTCCCACTGTCTGATGGTGCTCCAGGTCTCCCTCACATTTGTCTGCAGAAAGAGGCATGTGTTGGATCACAGCCTGCTCCTCAGTCACCCTCCCCCGTCAGGCAAGGCTATTGCTGCTTCCTCCATGGCTGGCAGCTATTCCTTAACTGCCAGCTGTGCTCCTCTTTGCTTTCCTGCCTCTCCCTGCTCTGAAGCATGGATAAAGCTGCAGTGCCTTGGAGGGCAAGCAGCCTATTTCTTTGCACCACAGCAGGAGACCATCATACCCTTGGGTACACATCTGTCATGAGGTGGCCGAGGGTCAGGGACAAGGGGGAAGCTTTGTAAAGAGAGGCTCTGAAGGGAAGATGGGAGGAAACAACACAGAGCAACATCAGGCACATCAGGGAGCAAAGGGGTGCAGGTGACAAAAAGCAGAAGAGGGGGACATGGCATTCCAGAAATAAGGGAGAGATCTAAAACCTACAAAAAAGCTGAGGAACAGGAAAGGAGAGATCTGAGATCTGAAAGAACAGAGTAAACATGCAAATTCAGACTGGAAAGAAAAGGCAGGCTGGTGATAGAGAAAACAACACAAGACCAGGGAAGCATCTGAATAAACAGTAGAAACCATCAGCAAGATAGTGAGACACTACTGAGAGAGGATATGCTGCTCTGACAAGGGATAACAAGGAGGACAGAAAAGGACAGGTTTGGGGGAGATGATAGGAGATTAACATCCTTAACACCTTTTCCTTGTTTTGTATAGCCACTGCTAAACAATATCCTGCACTGAAAATACACACTAGATTTGTATGTACAAGGAAGCATTGCAATAAAACAAAAATGGAGAGGGAGACATGAGGGAAAAAAGAATGCCTAGTGAATTCTACAGCGTGCTTCAGATTTCCATTCGCAGGCACTCAGAATGGTCGAGGTGACTTTTTCCATTCCTACGGGGGCAATGGTACTGGTTAGGGGTTGGGAGAGGGAGAGGAAGGGCTTCGAACATTTCTGAAAAATGTGCACTTCTTCAGAGAACAGTCCTTCAAAAAGAGGGAGCAGTGACTAGAGGGAGATAAATTACACCATGGTCTCTCCACCACTTAGCCACAAAGATAAGCTCTCAATACAAATTACTTGATCTTTCATTTTTTTTGGAAGGGGAATGAGTAAACAAATGCATCTGATGATAGATGGATGTCATCACAGACAGTTCAGGAAACAGAGTATTAAAAATATCTGCAAATCTTGGTGGGTCTAAAGCATTCTGTGGTCATCTATCAAAATTAAAGCATGCTGTGATTAGAGAACCACATTAGGACAGGATACATCTTGCATTACAAGGGAGCTTTCCAAATGAAAAACAATATATAGAGAAAAAAGTCATTCCTTTGAGCTTTTACCGAAATCTTAGACAACTTGTAATTAATACGCATGCACAATGACTTGTAACTTCATGGGTAATGTCACTGTCATGTGCCTTTTTAAAACTTGGTAATTTTAATGCTATCATTGTTAATTTGATTAATGTAAGCCAGTTTGTGTAGATGGGAAGGAACACAAGCAAATCAAAGTTAGCTGTTTGCTACATTTAAATTCAGATTGGTAGAAATGTATACTGCTCTCTGGCCTGAGACATCAAATGGAAAGGGGAAAGAAAAAAAGAACAACTCAAATTGAACCATTACTTTCTGAAGAGGATTGGAAGTTGTCAGCCATGTAATAGAGCTTGTTCAACCATACTTTGGGACATAATCATACCTTCTACAAAATGCCAAGCTAATGGATAAGGATTTCAAAAGTGCTTTCATTAAAGACAGTATTTTGCATGCTGTGAAAGCCTTTTAGATTGACAAACACTCTCCAATAGTGAGCTTGAAAATTAGAGGCACAGTTTAATCCATACTTCCCTGCTTTGGGCTCACTAAACTCAAAATATCTGCTGAAATGTGGGGCTGCCATTTATGAGAAATCAAACTTGAGACAAAGCTGGAGGAATGGAATGAAGCCAGTGCTGAAGTTAGAGTCCAAACGGGTGAGGGTGAGAATTATAGATGTTGCACCAGTACTGAGGCAGTAAATAAGGCAGACAGTCAAGGTTTGGAAAGAGCATGAATTTGGATAAGGTTAAGGGCTGTGCATCCACCTACCAGACAGTCACAGAATCACAGAATCACAGAATCTAAGGGGTTGGAAGGGACCTCGAAAGCTCATCCAGTCCAACCCCCCTGCCAGAGCAGGGTCACCTAGAGTCCATCACACAGGAACGCATCCAGGCGGGGTTGGAATGTCTCCAGCCAAGGAGACTCCACAGCCTCTCTGGGCAGCCTGGTCCAGTGCTCTGGCACTCTCACAGTGAAAAAGTTTTTCCTGATATTCACATGGAACCTCCTGTGCTCCAGTTTAAAACCATTGCCCCTTGTCCTATCATTGGCCATTACTGACAAAAGCTTGGCTCCATCGTCCTGACCCTCACCCTTTACATATTTGTAACCATGGATGAGGTCACCCCTCAGCCTCCTTTTCTCCAAGCTAAAGAGACCCAGCTCCCTCAGCCTCTCCTCATAAGGGAGATGTTCCACTCCCTTCATCATCTTTGTGGCTCTGCGCTGGACTCTCTCAAGCAGTTCCCTGTCCTTCTTGAATTGTGGGGCCCAGAACTGGACACAATACTCCAGGTGTGGCCTCACCAAGGCAGAATAGAGGGGGAGGAGAACCTCTCTTGACCTACTAACCACCCCCTTTCTAATGCACCCCAGGATGCCATTGGCCTTCTTGGCCACAAGGGCACATTGCTGGCTCATGGTCATCCTCCTGTCCACCAGGACTCCCAGGTCCCTTTCTCCTACACTGCTCTCCAGCAGGTCAGCCCCCAGCCTGTACTGGTGCATGGTCCCTGGAATCTTTTTTGTTCGTTGTTTCTTCTTTTGTTAACAAAACCAACTACGAGCAGGAAGACTCTTTCTACTTTTCCCTTTCCTCTGCCTCCTACCTGTTTAATTTTTGTCTGATCTCTATGCTGGAAAGCCTCCCCTCCAGCTACTTTTTCACTTGATAGAAAGTGAAGCAAAAAGAATCAGTCTTCCAGCAAAAGCCTTTTTTTGCCTGTCATTAAATTCCGCTAAAAGCATCACTATGGCTATAAATCTCTCCCGCCAGCTTTATATATTTGCCATAATTTCATCCTTTATCTTCACTGCTGCTGCAATTCTACCTGCTTTCCATCTTCAGCTTGGCTTTATTTGATCGTTGTCTCCCATTTGTTTTTGATCTCATGGCCACAGATTTGGGTGGTGATGTGACTTCCAGTCTTCCTTAAGCATGTGATTGGCACAGGTAATTAGACAAAAGGAGGAACAAAGTATCCAAGTTCTCGCTTGACCCACACACTCTGGAAAAATTATTCCAGTTACTGAGGTTGCAGATAATACTAACATTGTGTTGTCAGGACTGACAGCTCTCAGGGTGCAAGCAGCACCTTCTGCAGCAGACAGAAATCAAAGCACCTGCAGAGTCGATCTCCCATCAAAGCACATTTAAAGTAAATTCTTCATTTCCAGGGTAGAGTCAAGATACCAACCCTCCTGCAGCCAAGCAATCCACAAAAATATTTTAAAACAGTAAATTAAAATAGATATCCCAGGAAAGAGGTGGCATACCATTAAACAATCTCTTCAAACAGCAGTGACCAGCTGGAACCCTCCCCTGCTGAGTAACAACCAAGCTGTTACAGGGTAGAAACTGGATCGTTTCGAAGCACACAAACATACCATCATTATAAAACTTTGATTTGCTAAAAAATTAATGGGAAAAAAAATGCAGAAAAAACCCAAAACAAAACCCAAACTAGAAAAGACTCCATTACTTTCTCAGTCTATAAAATTAGTCCCTCTCCAATGTAATTTCTCTGCACTATTGCAACCTGCAAGCCCTTGCACATTTGAGCTGGTTTTCACATGTCCAGTTCAGTGGGCTCCTGTTCCAAGTGAAACTACATGTCATTAATAGTCACCGCGGAGAAAATCACCAGGCCAAGCAGATGAGTTTCTATCATTTGTATATTCTGACTCAAACAGCCAGCACCATAGCCTTCCTGGCTATCATACTTCACTACAACCCACGGGACATGCCAATATCTGTGTTTTCATTTAAAAAAAAAAGAAAAAGAAAAAAAGAAACTCCCTGCTTTAGTAACAAGGGGCCAAGACCACCAGCTCAAACCTGATCCCAGGTTTCAGCATCACGGAGAACACTGAAAAGATGACAGCACCACAGATACATAAAGACAAACTGCCAAAGGCTAAAAAAAGAGACAAACCACTGACACATTCAAGAGCTTAAGGTTCTCAAAACTGCATTGATATTTGACTGTCCAGACAAGAAATGACTGCACTCAAAGCAACAATTACAGAGCTGGCCAGGCAGCTAAAGGAAGGCAGGTGCATCAGGATGGCACAAACAGCTGAGGAATGGATAGATAATGAACAGCTCTAATGAGATGTGAAAGAAAAAAAGGGGCAAGAAAGAAGCAAAGCATTATTGTCACTGAATGTTCCCAGGCAATGAAAATTACAAAAGAGGAAGAAGATCATAGGGTGACATGTCAGGATCTTGAAGAGAAGGGCAGAAGATCTCATCAGCTGTGGTACTTAGGCTGCAATAGCCAGCAAGGGTGGGAACACAGGATTTCAAAATCTCCTGAGGAAAGTCTTAATGACAGAGGAACATTTTCCTAATGAGCAAAGAAAAGGGATGAGGGAAGCTTAGAGAATATATAAGAATACGTAAGATGAACCAAGAGAAAAATGCGAAGTGTGAGACTGAAGAAGTTGAGGGTAGACAACTAGCAGAACACCATGAGAAGAGAGCTGTAAGAGCATAATGCAAAAATGTGCATCTGCTTTTACTGAGAATTGGACTAGAAGAGAGAATGAAGGGTCTAAGAAAGATCCTAAAATTTTATAAAAGTAAGAAGAGTTTCCCCACTGCCATATTTAAGCTGTCTGCAAATTAAATATAATTGTAATTCACAAAGATTTGCAAAGGAATCTCAATATCGTACAAAATTTTCCTGGTTCAAATTCCCATGCTACCTTTCACGGTTGTTGATATATACAAGAAACAGCGCCCATTAAGATACTCATTTGCTTGTACCCCCCTACTTGTCTATTTTCTTAAGTTTTCCCTTGTCCTATTACTATTTTATACTACAATAAGGTATTGATAAATGTTTCTGCCTTACATTATTGTAAGGAACTAAGAGGGTTAATGTCTCAAACATCAGTTGTAACAAAGAGGTAGTAGGAGTGGAGTGCTGCCAAGGGGGATGTGGGAGCATGATGAAGGACACTCACCCGGGCCTCCTTCTGCAGCACTTGCTTTTTTGAAGCACACAAGGAAATTTGCTACGTGAGGTCACTGAGCAGTAATAAAATACAGGGTCTGTGCAACCCCCGACTCAAACTGTGAAGAGCAACCCATCATCTGAGGAACCGACCTGAGACAATGCTGGAACCAGGGGTGGTGATCCAGATCTGTTACTATCTCTCTTTTTCCCTTTTTCTCTTTTTTTTTCCTTTCCTTTTTCTTGTTAATACAACTAACATCATATCACCTGCTGTAGTTAGTTGTATCCATATCATTTGCTATAAGTAGTTGTACCATAGTCAATTATTGTCAGTTCAACTAACACACTGTGAGAAGTTAATAAGCTTTGTGTATGGACTCCGAGACTTGTCTCACTGTTGTCCACTCTGTTGGGGATTTATGGATCTTGGTCACTTGTCTCCCTCCCCTGAGTGAGACGTGACAATTACCGACAAAATTATTTATTCTACATTTTCCATTTGTCCAGCATCTAGTCCAATGGGGTCTTGTCTCACCACTGTAACAGCAGACTTTGCTGTGGTTCAAATAAACAGCAAGAATGATAGCAACATATCTTTCACTTCTGTGTTTTCTCTAAATTCTAAAAGCTGAGAAAAACAGCAAGCTAAAAGCACTGCATTTATGCATCAACATCCTGACAGTTTCTTCCTCATGGAGCTCCATGTTTTCCAGAAGCGGTAGAGTCTCTCCTGAATTTTCAGCAACAGAAGTTTGGTCGAGGGAAGGCTAGGGTGGAATAAGAAGCAAAAGTTTGTTCTGTTACATTAGGAAATGCTTAATAGAAACAAGATACATAGGTTAATTTGACCATAAGTCCTTTCTAATGGCTTTAGCCCAGATTATCAGCTTTTAATTGTCTCTCATTTCAAATCGTTAGGCCTTTGGCATATCTACCTTATTGCCATCTACTTGATTTTTAGATCAATAGAAGCGAGGCACATAGAAGTCAGCCTTCACTGACTGAAGTATTTTGATCGAAGCCTAAGAAACAGAAACTTATAGCAAGAGCTGGAGTCCTAAGTGCTTGAACAAGGTATGTTTAGAAAAACTGAGATCCCTCAATGACAACACAGACTTGTTTGGATCTGCTTTTACATTAAACTTTCCTCCCTTTTATGACCTTTATGCAGACTCACAACCCTGGTATTTGAAAATAAATAAACAAACTGGCACCAATATATATAAAAACACATATACAAAGTTGCACAATCCATACCATGATAAAATGACAATCACCATACCCAGTCATGGGGATGAATATAACAATTAGAGGAGAACTGATTTTGGTCTTAATAAAAAGCATATATTGGCATGTAGAAGTGCTAAGACAAAAATGTTCAGCTTACAATCAAACAGAAGGACAGATACTGAAACCTGTTTTTCTTCCTTTTAACATATGCTATTCCAGGAGTGTCTAGGGAGGAACACTTGCCTCTAATACATCTGCAAACCCTTGTTCTTGCACTGGACACATACTGTCAACTTCTCTTTTCTTTCAGCTTCAATGTAATACTTTAACAAGTTTTTTATGTCCTTCCCCTCTAAGCAGTTTCTCTTTCTCCTTTTCTTTTCCCATAATTAATACGCAGAAGGCCATCCTTATGCCACTCAGCTCTAGACTCCTGTTTCTCATCACACCACAGCAAGTGTTTCAGGAGTAACTTTTCCTGAGACTCTATATTCCAGCACTGTAAGATTGTAGACAACACTGCTACTTGCATCACAAACAGAAAAACTGAAGAAATAGGAAGAAAATCTATTTAAAAAAAAAAAAAAAAGAGAGAGCGAGAATAGATAAGGGAGAAAGGAAACAAACTGTAGACACCCATATGATAAGCTCTGTCCCTTGGCCCATGTGAATTTTGTTCTGCCAGCACAGGGAGGTAAATACCATTATTTTCACCTAACCTTTGAACTTTTCATGACATCTCCTGCTGAGCCCGTGATGGTTTGACTCTTGCTAAATTGAACTAATCAAATTTCTGTCCTTGCAAAAGGACCCAAAATCACCAATAGGAGAACTTGGACAAACAATAAAATTGACCCTGTAATGCTTTGGTCCATCATTTATAGTCCAGCCTATCTCCCATTTATCACAGTACAATTGCAGAAAGGGCAAATTTCTTATTCTCTAGACAGAACAAGGCATAGGTGTTTTGTGGCTTCCAGATGACCTTTTCCAGCATCGTGTACAATGCCAACCTCCACTTCCAGAAAAGCAAGCAAATGAGCTACACTTATGATGTATATTTAAATTCCAATTATCATACAATTAAGCTACAACTACTTTTCTCAAGAAATAATAGGCTCTTACAACATAAACAGAAGATCAGCAAAATGACTGTGACGATTGTTTCTTAGAGACATAAACCATCTTCATATACTTCCTACTGATTGTCACAGGGACACAGCTTCATGCCCAAAGGATGCCTCCCTCTATATATACGAGTTCTAGTATCACCATTCCTAAAACAGCTTTCCAAGCATTTTGAAAACCACGTGCACTGAATCTTGTGGAACCTGATCCCCTGACAAATGAATGCAGTATGGCTTTCATAAATAAACCAGGTTCCCCCTTCTCAAGGGGAAAAAGAATAGCCAAACACCTTGGAAACCATGGATTGTACTCAACAGAGTTTAAAGATGAAGAACTTCAAGGTAAAGGATTGAAAATAATTGTCAAACCCCCACTCAAACCTGTACAGCCAAATATCCTGTCATCTTTATCTGATATTTTTAGATTCAGTGTCAAAGTTTAATTTTGCTCTAAACTCAAAGGCAAGTGCTAGCAACATTTTCTCCTGTCAGGATACAGCTTTCTGAAACGGATCCCTTGGTTTGAGTAAGGCCCAATTCACTGATGCAAATGCAGAATGCAAAGAAGCGCCAAAGTCTTAAGGACTTCCCCCTTCTCCCTTCTTCTCTAATCCAAGAAAGCTCCCCTTGGAGCTTCAAATTAGCTGACATGCAGCCTAGAGATCAGACAAGTATTTCTAAGCTTACTATAGGCTGTTTTTCCAGGAGTCTCCCTCTCTCCGTGTTATTCAGTGGACATGCAAATGAAGCATTGTCCGATTTGTTCCCGAGTTTCCTGTACATTTATACATTTATAAACCAGCCTACCGGCCTGGCTCACACATTTCTGCAGTCTCCAGATGTGTTTCTGTATTCAAACTGACTGAAATACACATAAATTGTATTTCTTGAGTGACAAAACCCACACAAGCTTTTCCTAGTACCACAGAAAATAAAACCTCTACATTTCAGAGAGATCTCTCTAAACCTTTACAGTTTAGAGACATTAAATATTATAGACAGAACCAGAAAGAAGGCATCTCCCTCCCTCCCTCCTCTTCTGCCTTCTACACACCACAACTCCTACCAAGGGCACATTATGGAGTTTCTCTGGATAAACATGTTTAAATTGTGACACAAAAGCAGCTGCTGATTTTAGGTGCACAGAGAATTTTAAGTACGCTAATTGAGAAATCTGAAAATACGTGGGACAATCAGGAAGTCACTTTTGAAACTGGACCACCTGCAACTGTGGTATCCCAGTTGCCCCCAGAATGCCATCATTGTATTTGTGCAATAACAACTTTCAGCATGCCTGGTGGCTGTATAAGTGAATGCTGATGGCGAGCATAAAGCATAATCACAACGAGACTACTCTGTAGTTGGGAAATTATCTCCACCACTGTATTGAAAAGCGAAACCCAGATTTCAATGCTGAGAATAAAAAAAACCATCCCACCTTCCCTTTCAAAGAATAACCCGTTGCAAGTTCTACATGGAGGAAGAATGAATGCGTAACAGGCACTCAATACAGGACGAAGTATAACCCTTAATATCGTGGCAATAATATCACTGGGTAAGGCTTAAATTGACATTCCTGTAGCACACAAATTGTAGCCCCAAATTAAATATATCCTGTTACTTAGATGCATTATGAATTCTCCCAAAGCTTAAGAGAAGTCCTCTGCTGTAGAAAGGTCTCAACATTTTCTAGATTTAACAGGTTCTCAAAATTGGGCTCTGATATGAAACTGCTGAACGACAAGTGAGGTTTTCTTTGATTAGTCAGTCATTTGCAAGATTTGGTGAACTTACCCACTACTAATTTCAAAACCACTTAATTTTATGAATAATTTCATATCCTAAATGATGTTAACTAAACATATTTTTGTTATAATATCAAGAACAAATAAAAGGCCCATTCTTTCTGTCTGGGACTTGCTGTTAATTTAAAGCAGCATTAAAAAGGATTATTAAGTCAGATTAGCTACCACACTTTGTGTTTTAGCTCATTAGCTGATGTTATTTACATTTCTCATGTACTTCTGGTGACAGAATGTTCATTTACTTTTTTTTTTTTCTTAAGAATGTTTTCTTCATCTGTTTTCATTTTCTTCCTCCACAGGTACCTCTGTGACACCATTCCTCCTCCTGTTTCCTTTGATAAACCTTTTTACCTTGTTGTCACTGACTTGCCACCAAGAGATAGATAACAATGTCTTGTTCAAACAGTGTAACTGTTAGCATAATTTCAGAAACTATATAAAGACTAGGAGTTTTCTTAGTTGTTGATTAACTAAGGAAAAAAAAAATAGTTGGAGAATATGTAGTCTACTCAAAGCCACTGTTCAATGTATACTATGAACAACAAGAAAAAAGAGATTCAGGCATGTATGATAGCTTCCAAAACCGAAAAATTCATTGATAAACTTTTTCCACCATATAAACCATTCTCTTAAAAAATTAATTAATAATAATAATAGTCAATGCTTTTCCTGAAATCCCTTTTACCCCACAAACACATGCTATTAACAAATCAGCCAACAAGTCCTGCTCCACACATCTCACACAGCCATCTTGGCAGACTTTGCTACAGTCTTGAAAGGGAGAAGACCAGGCACTCTCAAGAGGCATGGATATTATATGGAAGAGCTCAAACACAATAATGATACAAGTAATACAAGGTCCCATAAGGGCAGATAGCTGGAAAATAAATTTCAGCTCAACCAACCAAGAAAATCGATCCACGCTGCTAAGGCAGTTTGGTACATCAACAGGAGCATCTGTCTATTAGCTGTGCTTCACACTGCTGTAGTCATCCCTAGCAAAAAATAAACCTTTGTCCTGTGCACTCCATCACAGGAACCATGTGTGCTTCACAAGGCAAATTATATCAACCACTAAACAAGCATGGCAATGATACGGGTTTCGGGATAGGTTGAATTCTACAGCATTATGCTCATGGCACCACGTGTGAATGCAGCAAGTTACACAACCACAAAAAGTGAAAAGCATTCCCACAACATCTTTGAATGAAGCCACAAACCGTTTTAGTTTGGCCTCAGCCCCCTAGGAATTGTTATGGGATGTGGTTAAAATGGGAACCAAGATCCATTTTGATGGCAGATTCACAGCCTGCAGCGGTGCCCTGTTCAGCCAGTATCTAACATCGTAAAAACAAAGCACAGATACAATTAAGACTCTGCCTCTCCTAATAATGTCAGAGACTGTTTACTGAGCAACACCAACACATCAAAGGAAAGGATGCCAATGCCTGAAGACAAATCTGTTTAACTCCAAGCCAGCTTTGTTTATTGCTAATAGTTTTCTTGGTAGAACTAAACCTCAAAAGAGATAGAAAAGCCCTGAAGGGCCTGGAAACCACCACATTAAACCACTGGCAAAAATGTTGCTATGAGAACTGACTGGGCAGTTTGCCATGCAGAATTTCATAGCTGTGCCAGAAACCACGTCCAGATGGGGGTGAAGTAGTAGCATGAGGGTAAACACTAAAATATGGGGATTAACAAAGGTACAGGTCACCTAGGAATGGTATGTGCAGGCATGTAATGCTCTTTCTGTGTGACTGTGCTACTGTGCCCCAAACATGGTCAGTCAGATTTCCCCCACTTCAGTGCACCCTTGAACACTACAAGTCAAATTCCTTCCTACACCCTCTCTGAATCACTTAAAACATTGTTGAAGATGTCACTTTTTTTTTCTTCCTTGCTGTTTGTGCCCAACTTCCATCCGTCTTCTCTCACCTGATTCACTCCACACTTCCCTCAGCATTTTCCCTTCTTTCCTTCCCTCCTCTCTCCATTACATCATTTCTGCTCCCCCAAAATAAATCATGGCTCTAACACACCACCTTCACTGCCTCCCTGCTCACTCAGCTTCTGCATTCTCAACTCTTCTCTCACAATCCAGTTGTCTCGTCTCTGGAGGATCTCTTCCAGGTAGGTAGTCTATATTTGCATGATACTTAATATAAACTGTCCGTTTCTGTTAGATTTTGGGAAAACTGTGATGCATATCCCCCAGGCAGCAGTATGCAAAACCAGTAACCCACAATTTTGGTTTGCCTAAAAAGCTTCAAAACTACCATCCTCACAACTGACCTGTGTACAAGGTTACCTGACAGATGAAGAATAAAGCTTTTTCAGGGGCCAGATGCTCTATTTTTTACCTTTTTTTGTGCAAGGATTTTCAAGATACATGACACTTACTGCTCTGACATCAAAGGTATAGAGTGAATCTTTTATCCCAGCCACTCGTAGTAATCAAGTTACCTTTATCTGCAAGTGACTTCCCAGCTTCATTGATAAGTCTTGTAAAATTTATCCCTGAGATCTGCACCTCACTCGGTACTAGAAGTAATCAAATATAACTGTGACTTTCCAAGCTACAAAACCACATTTGCTGGGCAAACTTCTTAACTCTCATACTGAGACACAAGTCATCTCAAACACAAGGACTGTTATTAAGAGAGGATCTCTTTATTGGTTTCACATCCCAGAAACAGAATAGGGATTTGCTTGAAATAAGCAATAGATTTCATCTCCGTCCCTGACAAATCATGAAACACAAGAGCAACTTCCAGGCAAAGGGAGTAGGAAAAAATGCCAGTGATATTAACAGTGAAAACAGGCTCTCACAGAATTCTGCATCCATTTTAGACAACTGTGCTTACAGGTGCCATTTGGATACGGCATGGAAAATCTGTATAATGACTGAGCCAGACACAGCTAGCAGAATGCTCATGAGGGATTACAGAAGAAAATATGGATGTGGTTGTTAGTTGAGATGGGAAACTGTCAAGTATCTGTCGTCACTGAGATGAAGGATGCGCTGGTGGTTGATCTCACCGTGAAGAAATTTAGGGTGGAAGAAAGAAAAAGCCTTAGAGCAGACGAGGATGCAAACAACATGAAGCATCTGTTGTGGGACAAATGCAGGGTGGAGTTTGGCCCAAGCTGGGATGTGTGACAGCAGGAGAATTTGAATTTCAGTGTATTGAGCCTACATAATAAAGGTACTACTGATAACAGCCATAGGAAAAAGTGCAAGGAATAAAAATTTTGAAATAATGGTCCAAGAATTTTACACAGACCATCTTGAATTGGTAATGAAGATGCAAGCTTCAAGAGGAAACACCTGAAAATCACATATTCAAGCAAGATGATAGCTTCAGAAAACCATGCCAGCCACTACCTTGAGGTATTTCTGAATGGCTGATGATGTAGACTTACTCATCTTTGTAGAGCATTTGAAATTCAGTGATATTCAATCAGCAAAATAACAAAAGACAAGTCCTCCTTAGGGCATTTAATGCATTGTGGTCTAATGAAAACCAGCATTTATTATTTTCAGTGTCCTAATCATTGCACAGACACAAAGAAGAAAGTGGTCTATTTTGGAGTAAATATATGCACCTCCCCAGCTATTTCGGGAGAAAAAAAATGCTTTTTAAAACATGGATGACTACAGTAGCTTGATTATTCTGCAGATCCAGTTCAGCTATCCAAAAGGAGCAGATAATTTGCAGAGGTGAGTACCCCAGTCTAGTTCTGACCTCCGCAGGCTGGTATCAGTTGGAATACTCTCTCCTCCATGTTTCACCAGACTAGCATGCACGTATGCCTGTACATATACACACCCTTCAAAAAAACAGATGAGCTTTGATACAAAGGTGTTTCCACTTTAATCTTTATGAAGCTTTTGGTTGCTTTGCTAGTATCAAAAAACATTCGGAGCAGAGTGCTACTTCACACTTCTCTCTGCTGCTAAGACCCTGGCATGCTGTTCCAATACAGCATGTGTTTTAAAGAACTTACTGGAGAAGGAAGGATACTGTAAGTAAAGACTGGAATAATCTTAGCAAATACTCCCTCATTTGCACTAGATACCCAGGCACTTCAAAACAGCTCCTTCTTGTATGCCAGCAGGAGAGAGGGGCTTGGATTATTAGACAGAATTATCTTCTTCTGTGTAGTTCTCTGCTCCTCTCCCAACTTGCTGCCTGCTGTGGCAGTTATTGTAATAAAAAAACACCAACAAACCCTGACCTTTTTTCAAATAAGCATTGTTGTAGTTAGACTAGCTGATTCCTTCACAGATCAAGACAGATGCAAGCAGCTTTCCAGTCAGGAGATCAGTATTCAGTGGGTTCAGTAGTTTGTTTCATATTATTGTGAGGCCTTTAAATTCCTTACGATGTTACAGAAGTCCATGGGATTAAGTTTCACAAATTTCAGTTTTATTTTGTGATTTACGATTAAGAGATTTGGGATTTATGATTTATTTTGAATAAGAATTTTCCTGGCTGGACATGAAATAATCTAAGGACAAATGGAACGTTTAGGTGCAACGTACCACACAGTATTTTAAAATCTAAATTCATTATTTTGCTGACACTCATTGCAACTGATAAATGGGAGGCAGGTATCTTGCAGAGAATTAAAGACTGGGTCTATCAAACCAAAACTCCTGAGCATCCAGCTGCATAACACAATAAAGTGATGGCTGACTTTCACATCAGAAGATTAAAAATGAAAGAAACAGGCAGCTGCAGTATGATGGAGAAGTATACCAAACAGTTAACTTTCCTACTTGCTAATATGACTAGTGACCTATATAACGGGCAAGGATTTAACATAGACCAAAGAAAGTACCATGAAAATTCCATCATTGAGGGTCTAATCCGACCTGCAGGGAATGGTGTTGGGCTTTAGATAGTAATAGTTGCCTTGTCATGCATAATAGAGGAGTTAGATTTTCTGACCTTTTTTCAGAATATTAGGATACAGTAGTAGAAAAAAGTGTTTTGCACTCCTAGAATGTTTTTTTACATTGAGAGTACAATGCTTGAGAATGTGAATACACAGGATCTTAGAGAAATACCAGTGTGACCTTATTGCCATGTTCTCCAGGAAAAAATCCTGTAAATTAATGTACAGTCAGACTGTATGTTCACCACTTTGGATTTTAAATATTTAATGATTATCATCTTTCTGCCACACAACTGTTAAATGCATGTTCTGAAATTAGTGCCAATTTATAAATTTTTACTGCTGGAATTTAGAAATGAAGTAATGTATGGGGATATAAAGCAAATGTCTCAATGACTCACCGTATTTTAGAGCAAGGCTTCATTTTTGTGGTGTAGAAAACAATAGTTTCTAAGACCCCTACACAGGATAAGCTATGTTTCTAAAGCAGCATATGAAAAGTGATAATATTCAATAACAAGAGAGACAGAGTTTTGAAAAATCACGGACCAACCCAACATTCTGTTAACATTAATTTTATAAAATACCTTACAAGAACAGATAAAGAACTTGAGCTTACATAATAACCAAAATTTAAAAAGAATGTTGAATAAAATATAAATTAATTGAACACATCACTAAGTTTGCCACATGTTAGACAAGTTTAGAAAAGGCATTTTCAGATAAAATAGTTATTTGAAAGAAAATCCTTCAAAATGGATACTACTGAAGTCCTTTTTCAAGAAGTCATTCCTAAAAGCACTAAATTCCAGGTCAACAGGTAGTACCTGAATTTGCTTAGAATACGGTATTCATTTACTTCAGAATTTGTCAAGCTTTAAGACAACTTTAAATGCTTTCAGGTCAGAGTCATCAGTGCAAAGTAAAGCTTCGAGCTGAAAATGAGAGAAATATAACAAAAGAAATGATCCTGGTACAAAACTCCTTAAATTCACATTATGAAAAAAAACTGTGCCAGATGCGCTCTTGAGATACTGAACATTAACAAATTTTACCAGTCAGTGGCCATTTTAGGGTTCCAGCCAAGCCATTAACATGGCTAATCATATTGAATTCTTTTATTTTATCAGAATTTCAATTTTTTTCCTACCCAGTCATTGGGAAAGATCCATGCTGCTGATGTCCAGTTACGTTGCTCAATTTCTGATCCAGCCAATTTGCTTAAAATGCAGCAATTTAGCCAAAAGGAGGTAAAAAGGCCAAAAGACCTCAGAATGATGGCATGAAGCCTGAAATGACATTTAATAAACATGATAGAACATGTTTCTGAGTTTAACGAACTTTGCTCATTCAAGCACTCTCACTGAAGTCAGTCTTCCTTAAAGTTATATATGTGCATAACACACTGTGCCAGGCTCAAACCCTTCAGTCTTTCAAATGTTAAAATATGTTTGCAGAACTATGTCTTTAGAGAACTAGACTGTAGCCAGATTAATTTCTTTTAAACCTACTAATTCCTGCATAGTAAACATCAAGACTCTAGCAAAGCAATTTCACTCTGTTTGACTTTAAAATTATTAACCAAAATCAGGTTTGAAATAGCCTTCACGTTCCACTATCTAGAAGTGTTATTAGCACACTCATTTAAAGATTAATGGAATTCTCTTCAAGTTACCACTTGGAATATTGCTCATCAAGCACTTTTTAACACACACCAAAAAGAAGCGTCACTGCTGGTCTCAACCAGAAAGAAGGAAAAATTTAAAACCTTAATCTACCAGGCAGCAGTTCCGGCCGCTAATTGAAACATACGACTGTCATTTATACTAAGCTGCTGCATAAAAATGAGAAAATGAGTTCTCCACTACAATTCAAAATTTCAAAACTCCATCTGCAGACTGTTCGTTCATCCTTGTAAAGCGTTCTTTTTTTCACTGTTGTCATTGCTGTGCTGGTAGTTATGATAGAACCCCATTTAAGTATTTCCAGTACAATCACAGTGTTTAATTTAATAGGATGAATAATTCTGAATTTATACTAACACTAAAATGCTAGAGTGATGCTGTAAACAAACCAAATGAACAAGAGGGCTCAAGACTACACAGAATTTTCCCTCAAAGCAGAGGAAAGAGATTTACTTGAACTAAAAGCACAGAATACAACTTCAACCAAAACTTTTCCTAAGCTGTACTCAAGGAATGAACATTTAAAGGAAGTTGCAAATGCCCTTTTCTAGGACATAAACTCAGAATCATTTGCTTAAATCAAAAGAGAATAGAAGCTCTTCCCTATACCCTGAATTCTCCTGATCATCTTTTATCACTGAAGCAGATTAATGATATCCATACTATGCTTTCTGATGCTACAAAATAATGTATTTAATTAGTTTGAAGAATAAGTTCTTTGATGAAACAATGGACTTTGAGATATCACAGTAATTTCCACTGGCTGTTCCCAGTTATTTTCAATCCTGAAACTCAGACATTTGCTGTCTTTAAAAAAATCTTCAAAATAAAAACATTGGCTGCTGAGATCTCATCCTTTAAGTGATGTAACTTTGATCACTTAGTCTGAGTGAAGGATGACACTGACAGCTGCAAGGGAACAACAAATACATACCTCACACCCAGCTTCACACACTGAAAATTCTCATACACTAGTCACATCTCAAAATGTGAAAAATATTCTAACTACCACATGTTTTTGTCTTTTCAATAGTAATAAAAGAAAAGAAGATTTCAGAGTTTCCTAAAAAACCAAGAAAGCAGCAGTCTTAAATATCTGGAAATATATGGACTCTTAACTTTAAGTATACCAAGAAGAGCATTGTCTTCTCTCTTTCCCTTCTAAAACTGGGAAGAATTTTAATTTGGCTTGCATCAATTTGGGCTCAAAAATAAATGTCAAAGCTTGGAGTATCACTAACCACATAAAGAAAAAATGTATTTCCAACTAAGCAGCTGGAAAGTGAGTGAATGAATTTGGGTATTAAACACATACTTGAGAATAATCAAGTGTACAGAGGAGGAGGTTACTAAAGAACTTTACAAAGAATATTGCTACAGTAGCATTAGGAATTAACAGTGCATCGAAGATTTAAAGTTTCCATGTTAATACAAACCGATCCAAGCCACAATGAACCACAGGATAATCACTCAAACAAAAAATTAACCGCATTCTACTTTACAGGAGCTAGAACTGGAATTGACCTGAATACCACTAACACGTTTCAAAAAGATTCTTCCTGGCATGCCTCAGTTCACATAAGCCATAGAGAACCGGTGCCATTAGTGTGTAATCAAAACACAGTATTATCACGTGCATTTTACTTTCTGGAACATTTGCAATCAAATACCCAAATTTGAAAGAGCTTTTACATGTCAGAACTCAGTATCACTGCTGCATGAAGTGTTTTATTTGTCAGTTGGGGCTTTTTTTGTGGAAACTGTATAAAAGACCTTAAGGACTACACGTCATGGAATTAATGTTAAACAGAAAGCTGCCCAACATTACTGTCAAAATACCTTTAAAATGGCAGTTCATAGACAGAATAATGCATTTTACATTCAGATATTTCCTCTCACAACAGCAAAGGAATCTCAGAAGAAAAAAAAAATCAGTAGTGAAGGCCACATACTTTTTTGCATTTGATGAGCTGAAATGCAAAAAACAATTAAAGCATCTTGTAAGAGAAAAAAACCCAACAAAAAAAACACAGAACTTCTGGAAAGTGATGATTTAGTTGATGGGGTGGTCAGCATGGAAAATGTTGGGAATGCTACAGCAGAACTGACCACAAGTACAGGGAACATGAACAGGAACATAGTACAGGTGTCAACTAGAAAACTGTAACTTGCCAACTTGTAAACAAGAAAAAGCATTTCACAGATTAAAAGTTCTAGGGAAGTAAACTTTAAATTATTTTGTCAGTTCAACCCTGATTTAAAAAAGTATGGCTAGCAAAAATACATAAGCCTCAGCATATTTATAAGTCTTGATCAGAGCAGCCATGAGCCTTTGATAAACGGCTGGAAACAAACACCCTTCTACTAAGGATGAAAGAAAAAATATTCCATTCTCTTCTTTCTCTCATTCCCCAATCCACACTGGTATATGTAGAATTCACATGCTCCAAGAATATCTTGACGCTGCTATAGATTGAGACGTGGGGAGACCGGTGGAGGAAAACAGACAAACTCTCTTAAAATACTACGGGCCACATCAACGTTATTCTGGGCAATTTCAAGTGCCCTCTTGACTTCTTCAAAGGAATAGCCCTCTCCCATAAGTTTTGCAATTTTTGCATCCACATTTTCCATGGAACTGTCAGAGCTGTATGCTTTCCTGTGGTGTATTTCTGGTGCAGTCCTCCGAGGAAGTGGTTTAGGGGGCCTGGCTGGTGCTTGTGAACCATCTGCTTCAAACAAAGGAGACAGAAATTATTATAAATTGGCTTAAAAGGGGTAGGTCAAGCTTCATGAAGTAGTTTCAAAAGTAAAATTCCAAAGAAACATGAAGAGATATTTTAATTCACTGATATATCTCATTTCAAAACTCAGACAGAAGCTGAATTCCTCAAGAACACCCAAAATGGAAATAATGTTGTGAAACACGATTTTAATAATATGATAGGAACATGTCAGTTATGCTATGAATTATCCAAAGCTGGAAGACAAAGAAAGCATGATGAAACAGCAAAGATGGTAAAAATAGCCAGTCAAAATCTTAAAGGCACTCCACTCTCAACCCACAGTTTGAGAACTTTTTCTTAGTCTGTTTTTTAAAAAAACCCCACAAACTTTATTCATAACTAAGTTGTGCAGAAGAGGAATCCAGTCAAATATACCAGAAAGAGAGAAATCCTTCACTTATTGGTACATCTTGCAGATTATGTCCATTCAACTGCAGTTCATTTCATGCATAGCAGCTATGCATTAACAGAGAAGTAACTGGTTTCTAAAAAAACCCTCTAGTCCAATTATTTTCAGTGGTAAGAACACAATCCTTCCTCTCCAGTCTCCCTTTGGAAATATCTCCCCTTCCCTTCTCTTCTATGGAAAGGTTACCTTCACAGCTAATGCTGGTGCTAAGAATCACGACGTGCTGATGAAAGAAAGCTGGTATTAAAACTTGTTAACCTTCTCTCAAGTTTCATGTTCAAGTAAACTTGGTACTTGCTGAAACCTCTTTATACTCACTGATTCTACAATAAGCAGCTTAAATACAAGCAGGCATAGAGCAGAAAACACTTTCAAGAGCAAAGTACATATATATATATATATAAACTCTTTAATCCCTCAAAAAGGGTTCTAAAAAGCTCCATCAACAGTGACTTTGATAGATAAATTAGAGGAATTTCTGGCTGTGATACTTCTGTTTACTTACACTGACAGCAATGGCATTTTGCAGTGTTAAGTATTTCAGAGGCAGTTTTCTAGTGATGAAAGAATGTTGTATTTCTAGTATTGCTGTTACAACATGCTACCTTATCATAACAGTGGATAGAGAGAACTGTAATTCCACTGAGTGCATTAAACACTTCAGATGAAAATAGTTCACATTAGTGAATGTCTAAACAAGGTGTATTTTTCTATCAACTTAGTTTCCATGCATTTAGATGATTGTTGCTATAAATTTTAATTCAATTTCTTAATAGAAGATAATAAAATACTTACTTTAGCACGATGTTGATACTCGTACAACAAATGGATGAGAGTAATTTGATTAAAAATTTACAGTAAAGGGATAAGATAAATTCTGCTCTAATTTCATTGCCTATTTTCCTAGTTATGACACAACCTACAGATAATAAGGGCTATTTTGTACTTGTTACGATTTTTTTCTCTCTGAAAACGTTAAGATTTAAACAAATACTAAATGTTCTAGTAAACACACCTGAAGCACAGCCAAACCTACTATGAAGGTGTGGAAGTTCTATGAAACATGCCAGTTCGAGAAATTACCTATAGCTCAGGAAATGTGCTTATTAACTAAAAAACAAACCAGAAACAAGATCAAATTTCTCATTTCACTTATTTTAGAAAACTCCAGACTGTAACAGAAGGCTATTTTTTACATTTATAAAAATAGTGTATCATGTCAAAACCAATCAGTTTTCTTTCACAAACATTTCAGTGTTTTAAAGTGCACAGTTTGTTATGGACTTCACTTTTACAGAGGATGAGACAGAGTACAGAAGTACAGAAGAAATTCCTTATGCATAGATAAGATCCTTCTGTGTGTGTGTTACACGAGATATTTTTTGCCCTACCCAGTCTAATACAGGCTTAAAACTGAAGTTATTCTTGTATAAAATCATCACTTTGCTGAAGCTTCCAAACAAACTTTCTTAAGCAATCACATAATTTAGAAACATAATTTTTAATTCTGTCAATGGATTTGCAGCATAGGCACTTTATTCTCACTACAGTGACACCTCTCTATAGCACAGATACTTTAAGATGTTCAGCCCTCTCTCTCTAACTCAATTCCCATTATTATTTTTTTATGTGCTGACATCTTTTTCAATATCTTCACATCCACATAAAATTTAAGCTGAAGCTGGGTATCACACTGGATCCTGAACTTAAAGACACTAAGCCTAAGATGCATGTCCATCTGGACACTGAGATAGAGGTATCTGAACAGGACTTTCCTTCCCAACCTCCCATCTCTCTGATGCTTCAGCCACCATGGACGCCTAACTAAAAATTCGAATAGATTTTCTAATGGTGTAATTCAATTAACAGTTTCTACAGTAAAGAGCTTCCTCTATCTCTCCCACTTCTGTAATTCAGCAGTAGATTTAACCCTTAGGTAACGAGTTAGTATAATAGAGACAGGCTCATTTAATGACTGTTCAAAAAGCACAGATAAAGTTGTGAGAGCCCTGTAACGATGCTGGCAGTCTGTTCCACTCTGCTGTGAAATGGCCCTTGTTTTTTCTTCCCTTGCTGCTTCTCCTGCATGTTCCATAGTCTTTCATTGACAGACTGAGAAGCATCAGAGAACCAGGTAATGAAGGCTTGCCATGCAAGGCCCTGTGTGAAGCAGTGGCAAGCAGGTACATCTAACCTAACTGAGGTACTGGAGCAGAGCACACCCAGGGGACATCTGTACTGCCAGAGCAGTGAGGAAGTGGGAAAGGAGTAACTGCACGTTATTAGTCCATCAAGGTCTTAGGTATGATCTTCATATTTTGCATTGTTGTAGGAGATTGAGTCCCCTCAGGGTTAATTGAAATCCACCCTGAAATAGTATGTGACACCCTCTCCATTGTAAAGAAATTTAAATTTGCATGCAAGAGCTTTAATAAGGTCAGGTGAACAAACAGGCAGCAGAAAAATATACTTAACTAGCCATTTGAATCCAGAACAGCTGAATTCAGTAAAATACAGCAGATACAACTATACTAGAAGCCTATTTTTCTTCTAACTTTCTTGCATATCACTGGCTGTGCTTAGGTAAAATATGCTAACTATTAGCAATATCTCCTTCTCTTGCTTTTATTGTAATAACTTTAAAAAGTTGTATTTAAGAATTTTGAAAAACTGTGCCTTTGGGATAGTTAGGTGCATAGCTGAGAACCATTTCTAAAGTGTTCAACACTAAATACGTTGCTGAATTAGAACAAATTTCTCATTACATCTTAACGGTTCAGTTAAACATCCTGACAGCAATCTTAAAAACAGTCAAATCAAAGCACAGAAGGTAAAGGACTCCCCATGCTACCCTAGGGAGACAGTGGTTAAATTATAATTAGATTTTAGAGTGAGGTACATCTCTCTTCCAGCTCATTCAAAGAATCACCATACGAAAGGGCTGAAATGAAGAATTTCCTAAGTTAACTGATTAGTTCAGAATAAAGGCGAACACAAAAGTTCTGAATAGTTACATCTCTACATTGTCTTTTTAAATCACACATGAAGGCGAATCAGTTCAGCCTCAAGCTCATCAGCTCTGTTTTCTGCAATTAAAGCCATTGTAAAAACAACTTTCCGATTAGGATTATGACATGATCTATCACACAGTTTTCATTTAATTGAAATTAAATTGAATATCTTGCTGTACATCATGCCGCTTAAGAATTACATTTATAGCAAAGGTTGACATGTAGGTGTTTTAGGAGATGGCTGTGGGAAACGTACAGATAGAAAAGCATTTATTGACACAAAAAAGCTCCAAGACCCAAAGTAGCAAACATCTTGCAGTCATTTCAGAAAATTAAAAATTGTTCTACCACACAATTGCAAGAATTGCAGGAAAACTCTGTAGCTTTAAAGGCAGTTATATCATTGTCATAATTTGTATTATAAAGCAATTTAAAATGTCCTGAATAAATCAGGTTAACAGGAAAAAAAGGAGAAACACTATTAGTAAATAGATGTATCTGCCTAAAAGTGCTACTATTTACTAAAGGCATCAAACTTATTCAAATGTGCTATTCGTTAGAAGTTCTGTAGCACTCTTTAGGCTTAATTTCCCCTGTACTTTCAGCTGGAAAAATATAGTCTTTCATTCCTATACCACAGCAGAGACAAACTACGTATTCCAAAGAAGGAGAGATGAAATTACAATTTAAAAATGTATACTTTTTCCACTTGTGATTGTTCCAATTAAACACTGATGATTCTTACAACTAGAGATATAAGTCCCTTCATTTCTTTAGGCACTAGAAAAAAGTTTTCACACACAATTCACTCTTATCTGGAGAAAGAATAATGGTTCAAAGCATCACTTGGCTCCCCACACAGCAAAATGGTGCAGGTGGGACAATCCTCCCCCCCCTCCTCATATACCATGCACATCTAAAGAAAAGATTTGTCTACGAGTTGGTGAAAGTACTTTGAAATATAGGTAATACTTTATTTTGTATTTTATAATTATACTTTAATTAATTGGAGTAGCTTTCCTTTAAACACTATTTGTGTTGCCTGAAAACCATAAGCAAAATTTCTATGGCAGAATTGCTTCTACTGGATCTGCTCTGTTGTAAATTGAAGACTGAATTTTAATTCGTTTTGGTTCTTGTTGTTTTATTAAAAACATTTTAAAATTTTCTTAGAACCCTAGATAAACATATTATCAAAAAAGAGCAGAAAATAGTAATACTTTGGAAAGTAAGGCTGCTTTTTTTGTGTGCATTTTTTGTGACTTTTAAGGTGGCAGAAAAATCTGTGCCTTTCTCAAAAAATATGGAACACTAGAACTCACATAAGCATTCAGTTTGGCAGCTAATGAAATTGATTCCGTAGCATCTACACCTACAGACAACAGGTAGCTACTTCTACCTTTCCTGCTCAACTTTAATCTCTGTTATCCTTTGATGATTTTGTATTTTTGCAAAGCAGTATTACCATTGCCATTTCTTGCCCGGAATGACCAAAACCTTATTGGACTTCATGGATGAAAATTGTTTGCTTCAGAAAGTCATCTTTTTTTACAAGAACAGCTTTCTGCCTTACCTGAAGAGGGAGGAAGTTGATCATAGTCTTGAGATGTCCTATTTGTTTTGACATTTTCTCCAGTTACTCTACGAGCAGGTGGCAAAGGAACATGACCAGTCATCGGATCAAAATGGGGATCTATAATCAAATAACAAAAAAGATGTCTTATAAGAATTATAATTTTATGAGGGAGGGCTGGTGCATAGAACCTAGGCTTAAAAATGTCTCCCTTCAGACAGAGGAGCCATGAGTTCAGAGGTGCTACCCCATAGCACATGCACATAAATATCCAAATTCAACACGTGCATAGTAAGACACGTAAGTATGCCTTGAAGTGACAAAAACAAGAGTACAGCTCAAAGGTGCTCTATCCTGCACTGACCTTCTGTTTACATCCATGAGGTACCTTTCAATTATCCAGTCCTAACACTGCTGGGATTGTGGCTGGCAAAGCCTAGGAGTCATGGCATTAAGTAACTGCACTTACAAAGCCTGAAGCAGCACAGTTAGAAACAACCCAGTTATCCAGTTTGCTAACACTTCTATGCTCTGCAGTTCACAAAAAATGGAGGGCAGATGTCATATTCATAAGGTCCCAGCTACAGGTAAATATTACAGGGACTGGTAAAGGCTGTGACTAGGCTTTGCAGTTCTCTCTGCTGATTACAGGAACAGAATTTTAAAAATGAGAGAAATATATAGTCCCCTCTTTTTTTTTCCCCTTTTGGCTACTCTGATGGACAGCTGAGCAAGTGTTAACATCATCATGGACCTGGCTTCTGCTCTGGACTCATAAGAGTGTCTGTATGTCAGTGCAACTTTTTGCTGTTGTTGATGATGAGATTATTCTAATCTGACAGACTCTGACGGATAGCTGAGAAATCACTCCCAAGGCTTCTATGGAAACCAATCATCAAAAACTCATCATAAATCACCTACAGCAGCTTATCTGACAAGATGCAAAGCGAGTAATATGACTTCAGAAAAAATCCATATGAATAAAAAGAGACCACTCCACACAACCATGTGCATCTAAGTAGATGTATACTTATAAGATTAATGAAACTGCTGCTATAAGATGGCATTCACTCTAGAAATATGAAGAACAACACATGGCTGTAGATAAGATTTTCCAGATTTTTTATTAAAAGCTATTAAATGTTTTTTAACACCGTTAGTGATGTTTCTTACATTATTTGGAAGTAACACTTAATAATTTAAAACTCTGCATCTTTCTGGGAACTGCACACAGATTGATGGACCTTGTGTGCAGCTGTGTGGGGGGGCTCCTATCTTTCCTCTCCGTTCCCATTAGAACTGCATGGTGCAGCATGTGTTTCTGCATCAGATGATACAATTGAGGCACCCGTTCAGACTGGACTGAAGAATAAAAACATTCCATAAAGGGTCATTCCAGTTCAACCTAAACTAGCTCACTTTCATCCCACAGCTATTGTAATTCGCAAAGGGCAGCCAAAGGGCCGACAACCTCTCAGCCTGTTACGGAGTTGCACATGACTGCTTGTGATCTATATTCTGGCATTCCTCTGATACTACAGTCAAAAAATTTCATTTCTTCCTCTCAATACAGCTTCTAGGAAAAGCAGATAGGAGAAGGAAGATGTAAGTGCATCACAAGGTAGATATCACTAAAAATATTCCTGGGACACACAAACTGAAGACACCAACATCCTTTGGAAGTTTCCTCAGAGGAAAAAAATGTCACTTCACACGTACACACTATAGCCCACAAAAATCCTGTTTTAGTCTGTACAATCAGCAGTAAATGTATTCAGCTAAATTAACCTGACAATCAGTTTTCAACTCAAAGACAAAAATTCGTAAATTGTGAACATAGCTTTTATACCTCTTACAAGCAAAATAAGGGACTAAAAAAGTGTCACAGTGATCCACAGGGAAAGACAGGTAAAAAATAGACTTATCAAAAAGGTTATGAACCACAGACACCTGCAGCTGTGTTCACAATTAATATAGTTTTGCAGCAAATTTTTCTAACAGTTCTAACAAAGCAGGATGCTCTTTTCCCTCATTTTCTCGTTTTTCCCCCAAGTCCCAACTTGAAAGTAAACCCCCTGAATTATGTTTTGCTATAAAAAACAATGGGGTTGACAAAAGCATACAGACTAGTATTATAGATTACAACAGTGTCCTGGTCTGAGCCAGAAGAGAAACGATTTTCTTCCAGTAAATTCGCTTTTCAGTGAAGTCTCTTTTAAGTAACTGCACTTACTGAAGTTAACAGCATGTTGTTCAGTGTCTGCCTTGAGGACTGACAATGCTCAGTATTTATAGTTACTGCTAGGGAATGGTATGCAGACCAAGGCCACAAAGGGGGAACAAGAGAGGTCACACCTGTGGCCCTCCTGCGAGGAGAAGCGGACCAGACAGATGACCCAAAATTGACCAAACAAAGTATTCTATCCCATAAGTGTCATACTCTGTATAAATCTGAGGGATCACGAGGGTTAAGTCCCTCTTCGTCGATGGCTGCCTTCCTGGGAGGGTCCTGTTCATCTCTTTGGTCATCCCATGCCTGAGGCTGCTCCTCCACTTACTGTGACCACTACATTCTTGTCATGCTCATGGTGTTGGGCACTCAGCCCTCACTGCTAGAAGCAGACAGACTGCTGTCTGGAGCTGAGTATAACTTTGTATCTCATATTTGCCCTGGGGGTAATGTGAGCATTAACGGGGAGGGAAGCGTGATACTGGTTTTGTATATATTTGTATATATTTCATTATTTTTTTTTCCATCATGACTGTTTCATTAAAGATGAGTTTCATTAAAGACTTCACAAGAAGTCTTAACTAGAAAAGTACAATTTACCAAAATGTTTAACCTGGTACAGAAATACTGACCATGTTTCATTCCTTTGTGATGATGAAAAGTTAAGTCTTTGTATATTCTGACTTGTTTCACCTCCACCATTAAAAAAAAGCCTATTTTTAAATAACTGGTATAATGAAGTATAGCCAAAACAGACTTCTGAAACCTGATGACAACTCTATCACAGAACAGATAAGCTTCTGAAGTAAAGGGAATTTCAATAAAATACGTTCATTCTTTTGTATTCCTACCAGAATGAAGGAACAGCTCATGTCCTGAAGGAGGTCGGCTTCCTGAGCCAGCAGGTTTTGTGTGCTCTATCATGCTGTGCCGAGCAGGTGGTGGTGGTGGTGGTGGTAGTGAAGGGGGTGAGCTATCAAATGCATCTTCACCTGCATTTTAGAAAATAATTATTAGATGAGCAAAACTTCATTAAGAACTGTAGAATAAAGAGTGAAGCTTAAAATTTCTTTTTCTCTGGCTCGTGAGAGGGTTACTCCTAGGGTTCACCCAGCAGTTCAGTGACTCCAGTAATGAAATTGTAAACTTGACTTTTACAATCCTCTTCTAAAACACGCTCTGACTGACCTTTTGCAGCACCCAGTTTCTTTTCTGGGATGGGGAAAGAGATTTCTTTTAGTGGCTCAATTGCAAAGAGTCTATTATAATGAAAGCTTTCCCTGAATATCATTGCAGAATAACAGCTATGTTTCAGTGGCTAAGCAAAAATATTTATGTTCAAACACCAATGCTGACTACATTGACCCTGCTACATTTATACCGTGTATTACCTTTGTCTGCTGTTCTGAAGTTCTGACTCCAGATATAAACTAAATTTTCTAGGGCTTGGGAAAAGAACGTACCCCTTACACAAAGGTGGTGCAGACAGTACTAGGGTTAGCAAGCAGTGTGATTTTTAATGTGTTCTTCTGCCTTCCATTCTATGTACTCTTACAACTCAGGAGCACTTCAGGGACAGAAAGTATAGTGCAGGAATGGATACCCCCTCCCTGGCAGTGTTCAAGGCCAGGTTGGATGGGGCTTTGAACAGGCTGGTCTAGTGGGAGGTGTCCCCTGACCATGGAACTGGATGGTCTTTCAGGTGCCTTCCAACCCAAACCGTTCTATGGCAAATGTTCAAAATGTTTTATGGAACCAGAAAACTGGATGGTGGCACCTACGCTACAACCTAACAATGATGCAGCTGAGTTTGTCAGTGAAGGCACAGGTGGTGGCCCAGCACAGCCTCACTATATGTGCAGATCTCACTGACTTTTCTATTCTGTTCTCCTACACAAATCAGGGTTGGAAAAGATAGCTTTTGTGATTGTAGGCAGCAGTGAGTTTTGAACTGCCCCTCGACAGTGGAAAAAAATACAAATAAGCTTATTAATTTAGTTTAGTTTTCTTTGATTTAAATACCACCTCTTTGGCATTCTTCTTCATGTTTGCTAAAAAAAAATTGAATTATTTAAGCTACAACAGGAAAAACCCTTCACTCTTGCATTAAATTGCAGTACTCAAAATTAGTATTAAGGGTCAAAAAATTATCATTTATTTTAGAGAAAATGGTTTTGCTTTTCTTTATAGCTTGAATAGAGATTTAGTAGGCATTCTTGTCTGTCTTGTGTGATGGCTTACAGACAGACATCAAGTACACATCATTGACACAAATATTGACTTACAGCTGTAATATTTGGCCCATAGCTTGTTTGGAACTCTTAACATACTCAACATTGGTTGTTTTTCAATAAACATGGCATTTGGTTCATCTAGGCAATGTTAACCATTAAATGTAATCAGCAAAAAGTCTGCAACCTAAAGGGGGCACCAGAAGATCATAATCGGAGGGTGTCCTGTTGAGCAAAGAGCTGTGTTTTGGGTTGTCTCTGGTAGGAGGTCGTGCAGGTGGCATAGGTACCGGAACAGTAGGTGCATCATAGACATCTCCTGAATAACACAATCACAAGAAGTGAATGTTTTCTTGCTGTACCCCTAGAACAGCACAGAGTAAATTTTGTTGCTAAATAGTTAAAAGCATACCTAACTCTGGATGTTTTGATTTCTTCATCTCAGAAGTAGTACTGTGTGTCCCATTTGTTACTCCAGCACATTGACCATTCTCACACACCCTGAAGACAGACATTAAACAGGAAGCAATCAACCAGTTATCCAAGTATAAATTCCCAGAATAACCCAGTGCCTGAGCTGGCAGTCCATTACACAGAAGTTAATGAAAGACAATAAGCTGAACCAATTATAAACTTTACATTTTTTACTGGTTAAGCATCAATAAAACTCCTTGGAAGGCTAATACTGCTTTCTTAGTGGGATACTGACATGGCTTAAATAACTTACTCAAGGCTGCAATACAAGATAGAGGAAGAACTAACATTAAACATAGTCCTCGCTTCAGAGCTCAGGTCATTAGTTTATTCACACAGTTAAGTCACAGACTAAATCCTATTTCGCCTTCCCAGCTGTTGAATTTTCCCTAGTATAGGGAAATGTGGATTTTGGGAATTATCCACACTGAAGTACACAGTGAAGTCATTAAACAAAATAAAACAACAACCAAAAAACCCCAAAGGGAGCACCTCAACAGACTACTAGCAATAACAAGTCTCAACTAAGCTCTCAGCTAAACATAAAAAAAAAAAATAAAAAAAAATTGAACTAACCAAAGCAGTTTTGCAAGTGCCTATTCATTTCTGTATCAACAAGCTGAGTCCAGTGATACGTCTACCACAGCTTACTATTTTTTTAAAATGGAAGCATATTACACCCTCAAAATTAAACAATAGTATCAAATTGAATATGATCATCATCTAAACCAAATAGTACAAAGTCGCCTATAATCTTGTCAGAAAAATACTGGACGATTATTTTTGTAAGATGACTGTTCAAACACTGATGGGAAAAACACAGAACAAAAGTATTTTCATAATATTAAATCTTATTTAAATAAACACTGAAGAACTGGGACATTATTCCTGCCATTGGAACTGTGGACCCTGTATATTCAGAAAGAACCAGAGAGTTTCTTTGGAAAAAGGCCACCATGCTAAACAATTCCAGCTTAAAAATAAAAATCCCAACCCACCATGCACCATTATTACTAAACACTAGCAAATCTGCCAGAAGTGTATATATAGCTAAAAATTCCAGATCTTGGGTTTTTACCAATAGTATGAACATTAATAAACCTATAAGCTTTGGCCATATGGAAAGGAGGGATGACTAAAGGTCTGGAATCATTTAAAATTTATGAACAGGAAAGAGGAAGTTAAATTATGTTTGTGGTCCCAAGAGTTATAACTAGGAGTAATGAAATCAATGTAAGAATAATTACAAGACTTAAAAAACAACACAAAACAAAAAAAAAATTAATGGTAAGAGCTATTTTGTTATGAATTAATTTCCCCAGGGAGGTGGTAGAGGAAGTGTTGCTTCTATCTTTGAAATTAGATTGGTTCAATCTCTCAAATGCAGTGGATGTAACACTTCCTTTGACTCCTCAGCATATATACACAAAATAACGAAGACTATTTCCTATTTTATTTTGAATCTATTTTGTATTTTCAATAATCTAACCAGCCACAGGCACTAAGATAACTTAACATGGCACCACCTGAGAAGTCTTCAGGTCATAATGAGCCCAGTTTCGTGAGCAGTTTATGAATCATGCTGAAATACCTGTTTACATCAACAGTAAACACCAGAAAAAAGGGCAGCAAATGAGTACTAACAAGCAAGCCTTCTGTCCTTTTCCTTCGAAAATAGTGAATGGAATAGTGCATCTTTCTTCTAACAGTAGCCTAATTAGTCATGCTGAATTTTTTTCCCTCCATTTCTTATTGCTGAACTTGCCCCATACCTGGGAAGAGATGATCAGCTGTAACAAACCAGACAATAAACTGATCTGCCAGAAAATAAGCCTGTGGATCATTTTTTGTATTATTCTTGCAATATTTTAATATTGTCATATCTACTGGTAAATGAGCAAAAAGTCTTAGAGGGAATACAGATGGAAATATGACACAGTTCCTAAATTACAAAACATCCAGAAGGCTTTTTAGTTTACTGAAAACTCTAAGTACTATCCAAGAACTGAGGAAGCAACACTTGGGAAAGAAATAAGAGAAGGTGACACTGGGGGACAGAACTGAAAGGTGCTAAAATTTTATAACAATTAGAAGAACATAATAAAAATTGTTGTTAACAGTTTTGCTAAACAATACTGAAAAGTTAAGTTTTTAGTGACACTCCTCTCCTCATCAGAAAAGAACTGCACTAAAACATTACAGCCATCAACCAGAATCAAGATTCTTTTGGAAAGCTTTACCTCAGCTTTCACATCTAAGCAGTGACATTAACTAAAAGGAGACATTATAAGTATAAGGAACATCATATATATTTATACACAAATATTCAATAGGATTTTTTTTAATGCTTAGGAGAATGGCTTGTTTCAAGTTTAAATTCTTGTCAGAATATATAGTAAAAATAGCTGGTGGTTTTAATCATAGAGCAACCTGAATGACAAACTGAAGTATTTTCTCTGTAGCAAGGCCTGGATTAATGCCAAAACACCCACCATAAACACAGGACCAAGTATGCTAGCTAAAAAATAAACTAAAAACTAGGAAAAAACCTTCGAAATCAGCTTTCCACCTACAGCCTCTATTATTCATTCTAATAGTCTGGTGAAATCCTGTACCAGCAAATGGAAAGCACTCAACTTTTTTTTAGTTCAGGTTAGGAGTATGAATTGAAACAAATCTCCACAAGTCATCCCCACTTACAGCACTTTGGTTTATGTTGCAGAGAGGTCTCAGAGCATGCTGACTCAATTGCTTCTGAGTGATGTTAACTCAAAAGATGTCCTGCAGCAGCTCATACAATGTGCTGCAATTACTAGAGTCCTCCAGCCACAGGAGCACATTAAGGCTAGTCTGAACCCAAAACTTCACAAAATATACAGTGTGAATGTTGGGTCCTTGGAGTCAATGGATCCTCTGCTATTGCACCACACTACTTACTAATCCAGACACAGCCCTCAGAAGCTGTTAAACCAAGGTAATCTGTCCACATACTGCTCTGTTCCACTGCAGACTTCTTGTCCAAGAAAGGTTACCTCCTGCATAACTCTAGTCGTGCAAGCAACTCAGCCTCTACTAGATGACTTTGTATGGTACAGAAAGACATTCCCATGCAGAAGCACAACACACTCAGATAAAAAATGGCATAGGTAAAAAGGATTAGGACCTTGCTCTCTGTTTTATTTTTCTTTCCATTTGTTTGCTTGGCCAACATTGGGAGCTTTATTCATCACTGATTATTTTTTTTTTTGTGAAGTCTCATAGGATAGATAGGAATTTAAGCACTCAAGATTATAAAGCTCAGACAACTATGTCATATCCACATCCACACAGTGAATGCTGGATCAGTATTTCTAATGAAGAGAATCTTTAACCTGCATGCAAGGAGTGATCAGACTATGACCTTTTTTTCACCTATTCTAGATGTCTGATTAAAGAGGTCTAAAATTTGTAACTGGCTAATTTTGGGATAAGAGGGATGTTCAGCTTTATTGATGGTCAGTCCTTGACATCACATTCTGACAGAAAGAGGAAAAAATGGCAATATGTCACCGCATTTTTTTCAACAGCAGAAGAGTCTGAACTTTTAGAATCAATACTATCAATTAGAATCAATTTTAATATCACACTTTTGACCTGCAAGACCAGTAGAGAACTGGTCCTTATTTTTTCAAGATTTATTCTCTTAACTGCAGACATTCAGATTTTTTTTATGAGTCAAAGACCAAGAAGTTCACCAGGAATGACACAGCCTTCAGTTGCCATGTTCCTTGGTTCCAAACCTCCTTGCCACAATCCATTAATAATTTAGAACTGTGACAGCTTGAAGGTATTATTTTAGAATACGTTTAAAGCAAAAGAGATATTTTCCATCTGAATTTTAAAAAAAATTCTCTTTCTGAGAAGCACAAAGATAACATACTGTGAAACGGGCTCCAAAAGCCAAAAAGACACAGTACACAAGGGACAAGAAGAGAATGAAAGTAAGTACATACAGCTGCCAATTCACATATTTTTCAGTACTGCATTGCTTCTTAAAATGAATTATATAAAATGTGAAAGTTTAAGATTTTCAAAGCTGACTTCAGGAATTTAACTCACAGAATTCTCCTAAAAATTAAACTTGCAGGAGTTATAGGGGTTGAATCTCCTGGTCAGTTCTGAAAATCAACCTAGAGGAAAAGAAGGATCAGCTGTAGAAAAAGAAGGATCAACTGTAGAAATGGTATTCAAAAGCAAAAAATACCCAATTCTGACACAACAGATAAAATAAAGAGAACTTCACAGCTTTATGAATGTGGTAGTGGTCAAATGACACAGAGGCGTAAGTAATCCAAGCTTGAAAAGGTAAGACATTTTACAAGGTAGGCAAGCATAACCATCATTATAAACGTTGAGTCGAGTTAAAATTTTGGAAAAAAACAGAGTTTTTGTAAATAAGTTGCCTTCAAGTCTGCGAAATGACCTTACCGAGGAAGAGGTTTTATGTTATGACTATGAGGTGGTTGTGAGCTCAGTATTACAGGATGTGAAGAAGGAACTTTGTATTCATCATCATCATCTGTGTGATCCCTTGATTTATCAGGCAGACAATTTGCTGAAGCAACAGGGCATCTAAGGAGATGAGAAAAAGATCAGTTTTGCTGTAACTGTTACACAATTGATCTCAGTATAACACAGAAAATATTATTCTTTTGCCTAAACATCCTTAATACATACCTGCTTCATATAAGGTAGCAAAAACACCACGTCAAACTAAAACTTTTAAGGTTACTGGCTTTCTTGCCACTGAGAATACATAGGGGAAAGGGCAGCTGATCTTCTAAGAGTTAAACAGCTGCCTTAAGCAAGCACAAGAGAACAAAGAATTGCAAAGAATTAAGAGTACTCAACAGGCACTTACAAAGCTTAACCTGTTTGCACTTATCAAAAGAGCTAAACAAAAGTTAATTCAGGGCAAATGGTATTTAGCAGGGCTCAGTGAGGCAGTGGTCATTCATCCTTTCAGTGAAGTCTTGTTCCAGTCTTAACACTATTGAACTCCCAGAATTTGCCTGTATTCTAAATTAATTTTATTTCAACCAATAATTGTCTTTAATTGTCCTCTCAGACTGTGATTTATATCCCATCTTGAAAGAAGTGGAAGCCTAAGAAATAGGTAGACTTTACAACATCCATTTACAGGTAACAAGTTCCATTGTGAAGAATACTGCTAGGTATGAGATTTCTTTCAAAATGAAAAACTAACTCCTACTATCTAGTATCCTGCATGTAAACTAAACGATGGCCAAAAATTTCATTTTAGTGAGCAGTCTGGGGAAAGTAATTTTGTTAGGTATTAAAGAGCTCAATGTATTTTTTGGCCTTCAAAAAAATATCACCAATAGGTTTAGCAATCAACATCATCTACTCTTTTATACATAGAGGATCTCTGCCTATAGTAAATACTCCAAGATATATAATAAACTCCCAAAACATCTGAAATACAAAAGCTTACATTAGGGACTTCAGCTTGATCATGCATGAAAAGCACAAACAGAAGTTTGATTCTTAAACTAGCTGAACATGAAAAGCAATAAGTGTATAACTTCAAAAAACATCTAAGATATTACATTAGGCAGTGAATAGCACCTTTATTCTTTGCCACAAAAGCCAAGAGCTGGGCATCTGGAATAAAGATGTGCAATACTTCCACAGCCATTTTGATTTGTGGCTTGTAAGTATGGCTAATGGCCTCTGAGCTGACTGCAACACAAGATACATCATCTTCATACATTGTTTAGGGAAGTTCTTCAGGAATATAAGGAAATATGAGAAGGGGGTGGACTTTCTCTTTCTGTAGCTTGATTTTATCACAAGGACATGAGCTGAAATGACAGGCCAGGCCTATCTCCTCATTTTTTCAACACAAGCAGCACCTGACTCACACAGTGGAAAAACATGTGTCTTTCACTATTTACTGTAGATGATGCCACATGACTTCAGAACATCCAGGCACTCTGTGAACAAAGCCAAGCAACTAATGACAATGAGTACGAGACAGTCACTAAATGAACAAATAAAGGGAAGAAGAAAGAAAAAGAACACAGAAAGACAGGTACAGATGTACCACATTTGTTTGAATATATTCAAAGTCTAGAGCTCTCTAGATACTTGTAATTTCTCAGACACTCTTCAATCAGTAATATACTTTCGAAATCAGAAATAAGTTCATGAAAGATGGGAATTCAACCTCTTTTGTGAAGACATACTAGCCAAAGACAGGGGGAAAGATGATTTATGGCACTGAAGTGAAAAAACGGTATCACAGTTTTCAACCACCTTCTGTAGAGGGAGCAAAATTTCACACAGCAATACAGTGTGAAATTGCTTTTTCCATCTTTGATTTCTTAAAAGGACAAGAGGTTTGTGTCACTGCTGTATGGCCATTCAAAAAACAGAAGGTAAGAATGTACCAGGGCAATGAGAACTCTGTAGCATTCTCAGGTAGGCAGTTGAAAGGCCCACAAAGAATAAACTTTCTCATTTCTGTGGATGTGCAATCATTCTTACATGGCAATCCAGCATGTTCTGGAGATGTTATGCACCTGTGTTTGTTGAAAATAATCACTAATTGAATCGCTGGCTTCCGCCCATAGCAATGTTTGAAACATGAATATCTAGCTAATACTGACCTATACCAAACATCCAATACTGACCAAACCAGGCTGGTAGTATTCTTTGAAGCCCTCCTCAAAGGCTGTTACTGGGAAAAAACCTACAACCTCCCCCTTCTCTGAATGCCCTGTCTGAAGCTGGTTATAAGAGATATTTTGATTCCTGGAATACTGTGAATTAAGTTAATTTTTTTAAGGAAATCTACCGATTAAAACTAAGAGCCTGATCATAACCTGAACTAAGTACAACATTATAATAGCTAGTCTTAGCTTCCTGATAAACAGTTCTCAGACAGGAAAGTTGGATGATTTACTTACTGACAATGTACAAACTAAGTAAATTTGGTATACTCAAGGAATATAATTTTTTTTCCCCTTCTTCACCTAGTTCACGCCCCTGCTTTTTTCTCTTATATATTCAGTAAACACAAGAACCTAACTTATGACCCAACAAAGCTACACTTTTTATTCACAGGATACCAGTGCATATGCATAATCCCAAAATCAATTTCCTAACATTTTTGCACTGCTGGGAAATTGTTACTGGTTTGGAGCTATTATTAGAGACCTAAAGTTCCGAGTCTCCTGCTTTTAAATCTGTGTAGCCTTAGCCAAGTCCTTCCCGTTAGTAAAATTTCTCTTTCCCTACTGTTAAAGTATGGAAAATATTTGAGGTTGTAAATACGAATATGTGATTAGTATTTGAAAGATGTTTTTGATTTATAAAGCAGTAGAATAGTTAGAGCACTAGCATACAGCTAAAGTACTCTCCATTAGGGTCCTAAAATTGTTCTACACTTGTATTTTATTATTATTTCAGAAATATTATTATATTTATATATAAAATAATTATATATATATAATAAAATATAAATAATATTGTCTTCCAATTTACTCCAATTGTAATGGTATTTCACTTCAAACATCTTTTGCATTGTTCTGCTAGATGTCCATCCCATCTTCTCCATGATTATTGAAGTTGTTGAAGTTGATTATTGACCAAGTTGTTTTATTAAATCTCTATTGTTCTGAGACTAACTCTATTGCTCTACACAAAATCACCAAGGTAAGATCAATAGGCAAATACTCTACAGTATTTTGTAACTAAACAGATGAACGCTGTCATTGCAAGTGAAGACATAAACACTTAGGCATTTCTTTATCAAGCTGGTGAGATGTCCAATAATTACACTTTAAAAACTTCATTACTCTTACATCTTTAGAAAACTTGTGTACAGAGGACTACAAAACTAATCAGTACACTGTAGGTATATATTCTTTAGTTCCCCTTCCTACTCCTTAAGTGGAAATATTTTAAAATTGAAAGTCAGGATTACATTTTAGTAAGTGATGACTTTGTATTTTCTGGTTTGTTGAACAGAAAGCTAGATGTCAATCTCTCTTATCCTGCTGAGCACCAGGGGTCAAAAGCAAAACAGGAAAAGATGTGAGTGTTCATTTTTATCGAGCCACTTAATGTCCAGCTTAGTTGTAAACAGAACTCCAGGGAAAACAACATCTCACACTTATTTAGAAGAGTTCCAGGGAAAGGTTCCCCTTCCATCAATTACTGGTAAATTGATCCACAGAACTTAGACATGATGAACTTGCAGTCCATGTATTTAAGTCTGGATCAGGACTGTGCTTTTGAAATGAATCCCTTTAATCTCTCCACTTACCATGCTTTGATTTACACTGAGGAGTGCACAACTTGGATACTTTTCAGTTTAAACTAAAATACTTGATACACTCCAAATGTGTCCCTACTATGTTCCTAGTGCTAAAGACTGTTCACATTCATGGGACAAGACTACTGCTAGTTGAACTGTCGCCCTTGAGTGTGCCCTACCTTTAAAACCAAAGTGCACACAAAGCAGTTCACCTTCGTTCATCGAGGTGGACGCAATTTTCTACTTGTCACAGGCTAAGCCTGCAATGCAACAAGAAGTACCACAGAACAGCTGATGCACCCAAACTCACTGGCCTGTCAAGCTATGAGCTAAGGGCACGTTCTGTTCTCCAGAACATCACCTCTCAGATGTCTAGAACTTGAATGTCAGCAGCGCTCCTTCTAACACTGCTGGAGAAGTGCCATGCCAAAGGCTGATCTCCAGGGAACCAGGATTTCCAAGTCACAGCTGCCTTTAATAGAACTATGATTTCACCTTCAAAGTTTCTTAGCAAGATAGAAGGGACACAGCAAGAGGAGAAATACCTTGCAGTGCTAGTTCTCCCTCAATTACCTTAAAGCAACTAGACATTCCTAATATATTTATAGAATACAAAAGGTACTTGGAATTGGATGTCTCATTACATACTCAAAAATAGATGCTCTCACAGAAAACATCACGGTGGTATAGAGCACTTTCGAAGTAACAAGATTCTCTTTTGGCTGGAATACATCAGTTTTCTATTCAGAAGACTTTAGTTAATGAAGGCATTTCTTTTGACTAAGCTAAATTCACACATTCTAGTTTTGTATTGGCTTGACATGGATTTTGGGCTATGAAATATTCTGGAATACACTGTATGGTGTAATGTATACATTGTACTTCGATTCTAGGCTAGATTGGCAAAAATCTGAGTTAAAAATGGGATTTTCATGAGGCACAATGTTTTGTTATTTCAACACTATGAAAAATAAAAATAAGAATCTTCTCTTCAGAATTCAGTTTGCTTTGGAATATGTGCTTAGTTTGTCTATCAGAGTTACTGCTTTCTCTTTCTGACTGACAGGGTGTGAAACATCCCAGGGGTTGCATTATATCACGGAAGAAGCAGTCAATCCAAGGAGATCAATCTATAGAGGGGATTGATTACATGAGGTATCCAAACAGTACTCCTGGGATATCCTACCTCAATCAGGTTACATCACAACATTCAATGACAAAAATATCTGAGTAATGTTCTAAAACTTGCTTCTGAACTGAAAGTAAGCAAGGAGAACTTCAACTCATCAATTATTCCACCCAAACATTGTGCTTCTCAATGAAAAAGTCAGTGCTCCTGCACTTTCATTCTAGCTCTTAGGAAGAGAAAACCCAGCATATTAATGAAAAGCTGAAATATATTTGTCTTTTATGGTACCACTAACTGAACAGCAATGGCATGAGTGCTGAAGATATGGCCAAGTTACACACTAATGAGAAAATTCTCAGTATTAGTATGTATTAACTGCCCAATTATTTTATTTAACAGGAAGAATCACAAGGAGTATATTGGAAAGGAATGGTAGGGTAACATCAAACATTGTAATACGCTGATTTCCTTACAAAACCACAAAACAATGACAATCTACTTCCAACCTTTCTATTTAGCTCTTGATCTGTAGAAAATCCTGTGTGACTCAGCATCCAAAGATACTTGCTATGCTCAGCAAAATCTTGGTACTAAACACACAGCCATGTTACTGTAAGACTAAGAGTAGCCTGCAACTTGAAATTACAAAATTTCCCAAACCATATTCTGGAACTTAGGGAGGTTGACTCCCTTTAAAATGGATATAAAACGTTTGCTTCGTTGGTTTTTAGCCACAACAAAGAAAAGATACTGGTGTGAGAACCCTGGATAAAGCTCCATGTGTAGAAAGCCCAGAAAGTATGATTAGAATTAGGGGCAGAACGCACACAAATCATAATCTTTGCCCTTAGTTTTTTCCGTATAATCTCTCATCTCCTGTGATAATAATTCTGACCACACTTCTTCTGTAGCAGTAGAAGCAAATCCAGGCAATGTCTGCTCCCATTGCCAAATGCCTGTGAGCAAGTTCTGCCACAATTTATTCTCTCTTCCCATAAAAACATAGTATGTTCAACTAACGTTATAACTGCTCCCACTTAATCAATACAATTTACCTTCCCTTTGCAAAGCCACATTAAAGTTCACAGAAAATGTATCACCAAGTAACAGCAGCTCATTTTATTTCTTTCTTTTTCCTATTTTGCTTTTAGCACCAGTAAATTGTTGCTATTATCTAATATTAATTAACACATTTCTTCTACAAATAAAGTCAACTTACTTTATACTAGGGATGTTGGAGGCAGCTGGAAGAGGGGGTGAAAGCCGTGGAGGGACATCGTATTCTTCATTTATCAGATGACCATTTGAAAAGACCTAAAAATCATACAAGTGTTACAGTGGGTCTCTTCTCCTATTTATCATCAAGGATGCTCATCAACTAGGTATTACAAAATAGAACTTGAGAAGATTATGGGTAAAGGCTTTATTACTAGTTCGTGTTACGGAGCCATTATCTGAAGTGACTCTTTCATACCTGTTTCAGCTCACACTCTTTGGGGGCTATAGAGCAAGTGAGCTTAAAACTTCAGCAAAAACAAAAAAAGCAGCTCGACATCACAGTTACTGGATGGACTTCTCAGTTACAGCTTAACTGCTTGGGGGAGAATTAAGATTTTGAGTTTGCAAGCTGATCAAAGTGAGAGAGAGAAGTATAGCAAGAAAACAACAGGCATAGCATGCTAAACACATTAATGTTTTTTATAACTCTGTGATATGGTGCCTGCCAGAATCCACCCTCTACCCACAGGACTGCCTTCCCGATTCTTGGCTTTTACCAACAGCAAAAGGTCTGTATTACAATTGATATATGAATGAGGGATGAAAATTGTTTTCCTTGTGAATGTGCATAGAGCCTAAAATGATAATTCAAGGGTTGTCAGTTGCTCCATTTAACCAAATGACTTAGACCTGTAACCTGAAGATGACAGTTCAAACAGCATTTGGTTAAAAAAAATATGCATGTAAGGTTCTCTAGACTACAATGGCACTTCTGCACTGAGTGGTTATTCTGATTAGAGAAGTATTCATTCCATCAACTTCAGGACTGCACCAGACCACAACTGGAATGCTATATGAAGTTATAAACCCAGTATCCATTTAAAATGAGATGAAACGCTATAGCACTTTAAACAAAAACCTAGTTGTAAATAAAATTTCCGTGTTTTGCCTCAATGCTGATAAAAGGACCTAATTATATGTAACATCACAGCCTTCTTAAACACCTTCCATCATATATGTCAATGTACTTTACCAATGCTAACTGAATTTCAGTAACATATTTCCAAAATAGCAAAAAAAAAAATCCGCAGCAAAAAAAATCAGAATGAAGACAGAAAGGTTAAACAGCTTGTGACCTTGGGAAAAGAGAGAAAAATTGATGATTTCGAACTACCGTGACTTAACCACAAATCCATCCTTCTTAGCGCACACTATGCAGTCTTTGAGGAAAAAAAAAAGAGCAGCTTTGAGTTAATAACCTGCTCTATGAATAAATTACTGAGCTGCTTTGATAAAACTGATTAGAGCAGAACTAGGAATTTTTTCTTAGGCCATCAACACTTGATCTCTTTTCAAACCTGAGCCTCCCCAACTGTTCATAGCCTTGCAAGTTGTCTGAAGCTGCCTAATGCCAGAACTATTCCCTCTATGCTCTCCTCCCCAGTTAACATACAGAAACAATCCTTCTATTATTTTTTTTTGATAGAATAAACACCATAGTTACAAACATACATACTATTCACTTCAACCAAGAACAGGAAAACATACTTCTCCTCTGGGTGACAAGCAGATGGCCCCTAGCTAAACCAAGCTGGACAAACCATGGAAAGGTTGCAAGTGACAACTCTGAACATCCTTGGCACTGAAAATGAGTTATTGGACATTAGTCTGGACATTTGTCCAAGAGACGCCAAAAGCTGCTATGGAGAAAGTACAACAATGTACAACTCCAGCAGCTGAAGGTCTGATTTAAGCACAAAGGAAGGAAGATTCAGCTAAAGATATTACTGTGTATTACTGTGAACAATTGACAAAGAAAAAGGGAGTTGCAATGCTAATTATTCTGAATAAGGTTTTAAGTATTGATGATAATACCAAACAACCCAATGCTGGCATTGTGCCACTGGGCACTTTCAAGGATGCTGCCCCTGTAGCCAGTGGTAAAGATACAATAAATGATTCTACATTTAGCTTGGCTTTGGATGTATTTGTTTCCTCTTTCTTAGGGTCAAGGCAAATTAGATCTTTTCCATTAAAGTATACTAAACATCATGGCTGATTTAATGCTCTTTTGAAAATAATGTTTTGCTGATGAACAACACAACTGACCTTTAGAATATGCAGATTTTTATGTTAATGTGCACAATGTATCTGACAATTTAAGTATATTTGTATATATCATCTGTACTTATTGTATATATTACAGATTGAAGAGTTTACCAAGTCCTGACCTCACCTATGACAGAGATAAATGGATCATCTACACTTCCATCAGCAAGTGCATACACAATTTTGGGATAAGACACTTCCAAAGTGGACCTGAGATGCTGTGTAACTATACTACAGCATACAGTGCTATATTATCATGCACCAGCTGTATGAATAATTTGCTAAAAGAATATAGCAAATCTAGAATGTTCTCTCCAAGCCATTTTTTGAATGTTTTGTGTTAAAATTGTAACTTAGACCCTCATGTACTGTGGCTTTACAAATTTCATTTATGTTAAGTATCATCAGGAAAGTTTCAGGAACAGCAGATCAATACAAACAGTACTTTAGCCAATGCAAGACAATGCTGCAGTAGGGTACCAAATTAGGATTCAACACATTCAGCTCATTTCATACCTTGGCACCTTCTGCAGGGAGCTCGTGACGTCTGTGTTTCCTCATAAATCCTGGATCAGAACTTACGCGGTTGTGCCTTCCATTTATGTTTGAAATTGCAGTCAGTCCTGGTTTGGGAGAAGCATCACTCCCTATTCGACATCCTACTAACTGGCTTGTCCCAAATGCATCTCTGGGACACCAGCCTTCAAGGGGCATCGGTTGGTCTCTGGAAGGCACGCTTTCTGGATGATGCAGGTGTCTGCTTATCCTGTTGTCTGGTGGAATTGGAGGGGGTCTCTCTGGTGGGGGCGGTGGAGGATCACGCAAGGGAGGTGGTGGTGCTGGCAAAGGTTTGTCTTGCTTCCTCATCATACAAGGAGAAGACTAAAGAACGCAATAAGGTAAACCCCACAAAGTTACATATAAGACATGCATATTTCTTTCATGATCAAGTATGGCTTTACCGTTTCTAATTGAGCTATTTTCAAAGCATCACAATGGTACTTGCAATAGGTTAAATGTTAGTCTTGTATTTGCTTTCTGCAAATCATCTGGTCTCCCTTCAGAACTCATGCCCCCACTTCTACCGTTGCAAGAGTAACCCAAGGGAGGAGGTGGACAGGAGAAAAGAAAGCTGACTGAGGCAGATTTATCTGACCCATAACTTTTTTCCAGAACCGTTTTCTTTGATCCTTTGAATCACTTATTTAGCTGCTGAAATGAATTCTGAGGTTTGGAAAAATCTAAAAAACAAGTTATCAGAAAAAACCCCAAACTTATAGATGTAGCTGTATAACTTCTAAGAGCACAAATCTGATAAACCCAAAACATTTCCCTTAGGAGTAAATTACTAACAGCATTTAACAAAGTAATACTGGAGCCAGGTCTTCACAAAATGTTTTCCTCTTAACTCCAGCTACTGTAAGAAATACAAGGAAGATTATTTTTCTTGAAAGGTGTAATTTTCATAGACTTTGGCAAACCTGTGTATTATTACCACTTGAAGAGATAGAAGTCACAAAAATTCTGAAGAATAGTATTTTCTCTCACTTCACAGGCTAGCCCACAACTATTCTTTGAGCAGCACCTCAACACATTACTCAGACTGAAAATAAAAGTTATTCTATCTGCAGGTCTATTCATATAAATAGTACAGTATATTAAAAAAAGAAGTGTTTTATTCAGCTGCTACTTAAGAAAAATAGTTATTCTCACTGTCAAGGCAGGAAAATAATGGCTAGGTCCTAATTTTTTGTTTTAGCTTATAGTTGAAATTAGTTATAGTTTTCCATTGCAGAGAAAGATGGGAGTTTTTTGACTAGCATTTTCAAAATGATGTTACCAAAAAATTTTAAGTAGTGTTAAGTAGTGGTATCTCTGAATTTCTGATTTTTATAAAACGTGAACTTTGTAAAAATACACTATTGTAAAGTTAATTTTTAATGGATGTGCCAAATGTTTAGCATATGTCCTCAATGTCTTATACATACCCTTGTATAATATAAAAAGCAATAAAAGAAACTTAAAGAAACTAGTCAAACTTCTATTTCTTCCTCTAAATTATAAACCACTAGAAGCTTAAAAGAAGTTTATTTTCAAGCTTGAAGTAAAAACCTGACAAAATAGAGTACGTCATATTGGATTATTGAGAGCACACAGGTTTCATTCAAGTCGTTTTCAACTCGAGTTTGAAGTCACCATCTAAAAATCAAAATATAAATCTAGTTCCCTCTTCTCCATACAGCAATTGTAACAAAATTACTAACTCACAATAGAGCAGCAAACATAGTATTTGTTCTCATTCATGATTATCCACTCAAAAAAGTCATTAACTCTTCAGTATCATTAGTTTCACAAAACACAACATACAATTTATTAGCTATAGAGTCATTATTATGTCCCTTGAAACTTGAGTCCTTGTATGTGCCAGTAAAGGTTTTGAAAGCAGGGTATCTGCACTTACTTTTCTTGTGAGGATACTGTGAAAACTGAGCATAAACCATCATCACAGCACAACATATAATTTAAATGAGATAATGACCCCAAAAATCTATTTTAATGAAACTTTCATTTATTTTCATGAATAGGGGTTTATTACAGAATTGTTCCCTTACAGAAATGTCCTGAGAACTCTGACCATAACCAAGTGCAATATAACCATCAGGCAAACAGAGGTCACATCTGATCAACACATGTAACTGTAAACATCTGGCTATGGAAGGAATTATGCAAAGGGACAAGCACTTGCCAGAGTCAACTGAGGGAGATAGATGTCATAATTAATGTGGATCTAATCTAAAGTTTTTCTAAGCTACAAGGAACTCCTGAAAAAGAAAATACACATGGAAAATTTTGTAATAGCCTATCTTTCCCAAACAAAAAAGCAAGTTCACCTTGGAAACAACCAAATACACTTTCTCAATATTCATGTATAAAGAAATAATGGTTACCTTTGGCGATCCAGTTGGGCTTGCACATGGTGACCGTGCTACTCCCTTCTGAATAAGATCCAGACGAGGAGGTACAGGTGGAAGACTAAGATGTGGGATTTGCAGGGGGTCTGGAAGTGGTTTTCTTCTTTGTGAAAGAGGGGAAGATCCTGGGGAAGTCACTGGTGAATTCTGCCTCTCATTGCACTTCAAGACAAAAAAAATATTACTAGTATTTACCTGATGACCAAGTATACAATTTCCATTCCATGATTAAAACATTTGACACTTCTCATAGCTTACTAATTTATCACAATGGACACCCTGCTATACTTAAGTATAGGTGCTCTGCTTACGGTTACTGAAAAAGAAGTCACCTAAGATCCATGTTAACTTGTTATGAAAATAAAAGAATATATATTCCAGTAATTTGTTTAAAACAGAAGCAATTATTGCCATATAAAAGGAAACAATCACAAACCTAGACACATTCTACTGTAATACTGTTACTCTTCATGACCTTTTTATTCATAGAGAATACTCAATTCAAAATTCTAAAGGTGACTTTTAAAAGCTGGATGCCTATGATACTGTCTGTTAACTACAGCCCATTTTCAAATCATACTTCCATAGCAAATTCAGTGTATTACCATTTCTCTATGACAATCTTCTCTTACATAGTTCTGCTCTACAGAATGACTAAGCTAAATTATATGCTCTTCCCTCATTGGTCTCATCCACGTGAGAGTTCTTTTCTCCTACCATAACAGTCCAGCTCCAGCAGAGACAGAATCCTGGAAATATTCACATTTAAAACCCACTGGGGGCTGATGCTATTTTCAGATTTATGGAAACCAGTGGCTGAAAGACACACCTAATACGTAGTAGGTAATGAACAAAAACTAGAACACTATGAAAATTTATTCAAAAATTTGAGATTCTTAGAACCTGACATGGTTTTAATCTTGTTGAAACAGGAGATTGATTTATGTGATAAACTTACGGTTCCATATATATTTGGTATCTAGCTATCTCTACCCACCCTATTGCCTGAATGGTAAATCATAACTGCCCAAGTGAAATGGAAATTTTTCATAGTCTTAAATGTGTAGAAGGACTTTAAATTAAGCTTGCATCAATGTCTTGTTTTAGAATAGCAAAATAATCTTTCAGTCCCCTGAACTATTGCCTACAGCCACAATACTATCAGAGATTTCAAAAAAAAAAGGACTGATGAGGGCCAACTTGTTAAATAATAACTTATGAGGCAGAGTGAAAAAAAAAAAGGAAAATAGCTCATGGCAAAAGTAGTTTCTCTCTCTTACAAGGAAGCTTAATCCGTGTCACTGCTTGGCACTGAAGTGAGAGAATGTTTTGCTGGGACAAACTAAAAATTACAATTTCTTGTTTAGATCTACTGAAACTAAAAATAAAACAAACAAACAAAAATATTCCATAGCAACAAACAGATTTTCTTCATCACTCAGTGTCAGATTTTCATCACACTCCCTTTATAAAAAAAGCCTGTGTTTGCTGACAGCGAGGCCAACAAGATGCCTGCACTTCATGTGGATGCCAGGCCATTAACACATGTACACAATACCCAGTCTTTCTGCAGACTCCCTAAGGACAAAGAGATTTAATTTTTTTCTGTTTGTCACCTACCAGAGATTTCTGTATATTTTCTATTCACTGGAAATAAAGCAGCAATTAAGGCAGCGCAGTGATAAAAAGATAAAACAAGCAAGCTATTAAGACACAAACTAATACAAATGAACTGGCAGTGACAGAAGACAGATCTTCAGCATACAAACGGGCTCCGCTGCAACACATGCAGACCTGTGCAATAAAGATGTAATTAAGGAAAAGAACACAGACTCCTTTATAACAATATGGACTTCATCTGACTGGCACGACTGCTGCCAAGGGAAAAGTAGCTGTGATTTACTTTGCAACCATAAGGCAGAGCAGACCACACGTGTGTTTATTCAGATGTATTTAATACTGGAATATACTGGTATCACTTTGCCCCTAGTGGTTGTGAATTCAAGTGTAAGGGTGCTTCTGACATTGATTACAATTTCTAGTGAAGGCATTTTGATGGAAATATTAGCAGTCGGGCTATTGCACAGAGAGTTTTGGTTTCAAAAGCCTTTCTGCCAGATAGGCACACATGAAAAGCACACTCGACACAAATCCTAACAAGCGACTGAGGAATATTATCTTGATTGTTAATGTCCTGCTGGAGCAAACTCAGTAATTCCTAAATCTCTCATAATGAGACATCTAAGAAGGTTTAAGCAGACCTACACTAGAAGTAGACTTTTCATTTCCAAGTAGCTCCCTAAAGTTTCTTTAATTATAATCAGGTAAGAGTAACCCACATATTTGTTATTTCTTGTTAAATTAAGTTGTGACCTTGATAGATTAGTACAATCATAGCACAGATCGTATCATAGAACGATTAGGGTTGGAATGGACCTTAAAGACCAACCCCTTTGCCATGGGCAGGGACACCTCACACTAGACCAGGTTGCTCAGAGCCCCATCCAGGACTTGAACACTGCCAGGGAGGGAACAGCCACAGCTTCTCTGAGCAACCTGTGCCACTGTCTTACCACCCACATGGCAAAGAATTTCTTCCTCATATCCAATCTAAATATACCCTCCTGCAGTTTGAAAACATTTCCCCTTGTCCTATCACTACATGCCCTCATAAGAAGTCCCTGTGATCTGATAACCTGCACTTTAAAATTTATATGAAGATATACCTAAATAACTCAACACCAATGGCTGTAAACATCTTTTACATAGACAGGTTTATTATTTATTTGATCTTTCCTTTGCTGACCCAAGAAAATGCATGTGAAGGAGGGAGAGCGAGTTAAGGCTGTGAGAGTCAGCACTACACTTGCCCAAAGGAATCAGTAAAATATATTTTAATTAAGGGAGGCACACCGTCTCTCAGCATTTACACCTCTTTCAAATAATAATAACTAAGCAGTTAAGGACTCTCTTGTGTGGCATGACTTTAATAAATTCCCACAAACCAGTTGTACATTAAGAAGGAAGAGATGTGTATGCATGACTTAAGTATGTTCAGCTGAAGGGAGTACCTGGATACATACCTGAAGTCTTTTTATACATATGCCTGTATTTAAAATTATGAAATTGAAAAGATTACTACTAGATAATATATGCCCATTTTCATCACCAGAAAAAAGTCAATTTAATAATATGGAAATGAGGGAGAGGAGTTAAAAACATAGTCTCCTCCCATATTTTGAGAATCAAGGTCTTTTATCATGATTTGTTATGTGTGACCTACACTCACCTGCTGGAAGAAGCCTACTCATGAGAAACAGTGGCTTTCAGCTTTGACAGTTTCCTGTAACAATTTCAAAGTAACAGTTTTTGGTGCATGCAGAGAGCTAGGAAACTAATCCCGGAGAAGATAGTAACTCCCCAGACAAGACAACTTCATCTAGTTTTAGAAGAAAGGGTTTTTAGATAATGCTAATTCACTTTAAGCTATTGAAAATCTCAGTTTCCTCTATTGCTAGGGCCATCCTCTATGTTTTCATGTAATATTATTTGGAACAATCAATTATCTTAACACTTATGAACTCAAAATTATTTGCTCTTAACGAGAGCAAATGAACACTATGCATTTTCCTTATTTGCTTTCTTTCTTTTTAAAAGAAGTATATCAAGTTACATCTTGTACAAGGTAAAATGACAGATAAATCTTAAACCGTTGGGACAATGGAATATTAAACATTATGGAATAATAGAGATAGTCTACTAAAGACTCAAATGCCCTCTTTAAAAATGAAAAAAGCAATTTACCTGAGCCTGTAATCTGCACATTTTTTTAACGTGCATTTCATAATGTTGTGCCTGCCTAGCACAAATGGTAGTGAGCTGAGAAAAGGAATACTTCAGGCAGTAACAGCATTAGCTAATCTGATATCATGGGGCTGGAAATTTCTCAGTGATGAAACAATTAACAGAGGTTTTGGCATCACTCTTCATCTTTCTTTCATAAAAAAGTATCTGAAGACAATTTGGAAATTAAAAAAAATAAGCTGCTTGATGAGGCAGATAAACAGACTAATTGCAGTGGATTTCTCTGAAGTCTGCTACAGCTCATCTGCTGCTGACTCATACACAACACCTAGGAAAAATGATTCATTTTTCTTAACGTGTATCCATTTATTCATTCCATTAAAGAATGAGTACGGAGCTTTATGATTATTCTTTGCCTTAAAGAAATTTCAAGTCTGAGGTCCCTCAGGGACTTAATTCAGATACCTATTACAGCTTATGAGTCTGCTTCAGAGACAGAGTGATAAACTGTGGAATTCATTTTTTTCTGATATCCAACTTATATTCATAATTCATACAGGTACAGCAGGTGATTAAAAAAATGTATCTTCTTTACACTTCAATGACAATTCCAAACAGTATTTTTCAGTTTTTCCTTTTGTCAAGAAGAGCTCACTTAAACACCCACCATATTGATTAAAAGAAACAGACAAGGCTGATGAAGGGCAGTACTAACAAGTGTATATTAATAATTAATAACATTAATAATTTCATATTGGTGTGTGTGGTTAAGAGCATCACTGTACAACCAGTACAAGAAAACAGCAGCTGAAAAATCACCAAGTGACCCAGTAATTCGACATGGTCAAGTAAAGATTTCAAAAGGCTAACAAAGAGTGAAAAATGTTCATAAACTTCAGGGATAACTCGCAGGTTTCTTTCAATGAACAATGAAATTAATGGCATAAAAATAGCAAGCACCCAAGCACTCAAGCACTTGGTGGATACTGGAAACAAGACTTCTAGTAAAGCCTATTGTTCCTTCCTTTGATAAAAGCATAATGCATTTTTCCCTTATCATGGAAGCGATAGTGTTATAAAAGCCCATCAATTCCAGGCTCTCTCACAGAGGTCAGGCTGCAGACTGCAAGTCCTGGCAGGAAGGATAAACTGTTCCCAAGAGTGGGCCATGCTGTATTACATACGAAACATGAGAATGATTTATATGACTGAAGAGGTTAGGAAAGATATCAGAAGTATGTATATTAACTGAGATACTCTCAGATATGAGGGTGAAACACTTTTTTTTAAAAACAAAACAAAACAAATACAGCGATAAGGAACTGGAAGAGTAAGGTATTACAGAATTAATTCCAAGGCAACTATTCAATCTACATGACCTTAGTATAAGGTAAAATATAGAAAATGCACATAAAATCCAGTGTTGCATGACCTATGACAATATCTATTCCAGGCTAAAATATAATAGTGAAAACTATCATCACAAAATAAACTTTTGTTAATAGTTTAGTGTTTACTTCTCGGTGATAAAATCTCCTGTGACTGAAGAAAGATCCCAGAATTTAACATAGAGCACTTTCAGGACAAAAAACATCCCAAAACACAAAGTCACTATGAATAATCTCAGATATATTTTTCCCACCTAATACTAAAAATACAGAAAAAACTGCCATGAAACACGATTAAAAGCTATTTGTGTGCAATATGAATTGGGTTCCAAGTTATCTTTACAAAGCAATAATATTTATAACCTACTTAGAAACTCAAGTTTAATCATAAAACATCCTGTGCATGTGTATATACACAAGTGCAGAAAACTATATTAATATATTTTGTATATATAACATTTTTTTTGTTCCTTACAAATAAAAGTTCAGGGAATTGTTCATACAGTATATTTTGGATAAGAGTCTCAGCTGGCACAAACTCATTCTTCTTTCATTATAAGCAAAGTTAACTCAGTTCATATCAGCAGAGAATCTGGTATTTTTTTCTCCTATTCAACTTCAATATTATTGCTGCAATATTAATGCATTTTGTTTTTTCAACCCAACAACTGTTCAGTGACTTGCTGAAACCTAGAGCACAAAGTACAACCTCTCATTTTTTAAAGTTACAGGCAGTTTTTACAAACCCAGAGCTTTATCTGTCTGAATTTACCTTTCGGACTGAAGCCAAACGATTCATTATTAAAGACTCTTCTCTATCATCATCATCATCCAAGTCCAATATGGGCATACTAAAGCTATCAATAATACTGCAGCACCTGGAGTTTTCATCCCTTGGATCAAAGGGATCCACAATGATTGGTTCAGTTCCTTTGATTTCACAGCGGCAGAAAGGACAGCCTTGGCCATCAGATTCCTACAGCAAGACAAAAATACATAATTTTTAAAAAATCAAAAAATAGAAGTAAGTTACAAAGTAGGTCTTTTATCTTTCTACACAAAAATGCCCTTAACAGGTCGAAGAACATGTAAAGCAGCACTGGGGTAATCAGGAAACAGATTCACAGATATTTAACTATAGTAAATAGTAAAATGACTGCAGTTTTAAAGCTGTCTCTCTTCAAAGGATGAAGCTTCACTTACAACTAACTAAGATTCAATAATTATCTCTATAAAGCATCAAAATTGTAATTGCCTTGGTGTTACAGCTCAGGAAGTAACATCTTGCTTTTTAGGATTACCATTTTCCTATTTCTTCAGAGGAAAGAAGGTGAGGTGTTTAGACAGAAATAATGCATTTTATTATCTTTAGTATTAAATACAAACTATTTATTTTTCATTTCAAGTCAGAAAATACAGATGAGCTTTAGAGCATGCAGCTCGTATTCTCTGAAGAACATCATTCAGCAATATGCATACAAAACATCTAAAGCTACAAACATTTTTTGACATGTTTAAGCAACAAACCAGGACTTCACTACATTCTCAATAAATTATGCAAAACAAGAAACTATTTTCAAATTTTATCAGAAACAAGAATGACTTGAATTTTAATTTCAAAGTGGTATAATGTGTTAAATGATTTTCAAGCAGCCGTATTTCCATTCCTTTTACTCATTTCAGAAATATATTTTCCTTGTCTGAAGTAATCAAAAAGCCTTTAGAGTAGATTTCAGACTACTAATGAATAAAAATACCAGAGTGAAGTCTTTTAAGCACTTATAGAATTTTTTTTCATCAAGAGGCACAATGTAGGTTTGAATTAAAAAAAAATACACATCCAAAAGAGCATTAAAGCTCTGAGAGATCAAGATAACTCAATCTGCATTTGGAAACCACATTATGTCATATTTGCAGTCAGGTAAACAGACTGCTAAAAAGATACAAACACCAAAATTAACTCTAAACAACCTGCCTATCCTGAAATATCATCAAGCAAGCACAGCTTTTTGATTTCTCAGATGTAAGGACAGTTTTAGTTTTTTTCAAGCATTATTTTTATCTTGATACTTGCCAGTCTTACTAAACCGACAGATGAATTTACAGTTTGGGAAAAAACTGTATCCAAAGGCCAGGTAACTATAAACGATGTCTCCTGACAACAGTCATGTCTATTTGCATGGTTAGCACTGGATTTTCATTTTCTATGGAAAGATATGTGTCATCTACTTTTAGCAGCCCTGCACCCTGCACAAAGGACTAGTCAGCATCACTGCCTCAAAGAGCACCTCTGAATTATATGAACCTACTGAAGTAATCACCGTCAAGTGAACAGAGGTTGTCCCTTCCTCATACAATTCTTTACAGTTTCATTTTCTAAAAACAGGCATACAGACAAGGCATAGAGCTTTTTTAAGGCTGTCTTGTATCTGTGTTGTCAAACAGTTCTGTAGTAGCGGTTTCCTCCCTTTCTTTTTTAAAAGCACTAAGTTCACCCAAACATACCGGGTAACCAATCACAGCAGCAGAAACTTGCATTCAACACTATAAACACAACTGAGAAATTAAAAGAGATGTGAGATGTCTACACAAACACACATACTTGTCAATGCCCGCAGAAAGGTTATTTAGAACATTGAAAGAGTAGCTAATGTGAACCTTACAATGTAGCACATATGCTCATAAGCTTTTAGAATCAAGTCCAGACGTGGTTTTTAGACAAGAATAGATATCTGTGGAAGAAAATGATATTTTACTCCAGTTGCATAATACAAAAAGGAAACAGTTAAACCCAGTCTAATTTGAGAGACTGATCTCCACAAAGGTGAACAACTCTGAATCATCGTTAGGATTCTATGCATATCTGATGTTGCTTACTCAATTTTTTTCTGCTTAGTGAGAACATCTGTATTGGACCTCTTGAGGCACGTCTAATGAGCCATTATGCTGCCCATTAAACATTAGTCCACCAGAAGCTCACAACAGCTGATGTTGTTACAGTGGTATTTCTTCATTGCCTCACTAATTATACAAAAGTTAAATCTGTAATGAAGTCTGAAATGTACCTGGCCGATTACGGCTGGTTGCCATGTTCTGATGAATCTTGATGTTTTTTACCATGTTAGCTCTCTGAGACTAAAATGCTTTGTTGTTCTCTTCCGAATCCCTAGCCATTGGTCAAAGTACTGAGGACATGAGTAGCCTCTCAAGTCTCCAGAATCAGGAGGACATCACTGGCATGACACTGGAACATGCTGCTACCATGCTATGAGACACTTGGCAATCAAAACTACGAAGATTTCAGTCCCTTTTCTTAGTCCTTTCAGCTAAGGGGAAAAAAAAAGTGCTACAGACCTCAGAATTTCAGAGGTTTTTTAACTCAAGAAGATTAACATAGTCTAACATAGTCACCTCCATTTCTCATTCAGAATGAAACTGGTGAGAACAGAGAAAGGGTACTCCTGAAATGAGAGAAATTGTTCCAGCTCAGCAGCTGCTTCGTAGTGAAATAAATATTCTCATTTGGGTATGTCTACAATGGAATTTTCTCAGAATTTGATCTGTGGGCAATTTGAAAGATTTGTGTTCAGAGCATTGAACTCAAATTTCAGAAAGAACACAAAATCAGAAACTGAGAATACTCCTTTTTCAGCAAGCTTTATTACTAATGGAAGAAAAACCTCATACGATGCTTCTGATACATTGTGTTGGCTTGCCAATGATGATTTCTTAATCAGGAACTTGAAAAGAAAAACTATAGTACTTTGAGTCATATCTCAGACACAGGAATGAAAACTCATTAACGGAGATGGACTCATTTAAAACTGGGACAAAAAGGGACTCGATTCAATGATTCTTTTTACTCTTCTCACTACATTTGTAACATTTGTAAGACTAATGCTTAACTGTGGAACAGAGTCCTGCCTGAGAATAGGATGATGCTTATTTCTCTTCACAAAGACTGGTATGTCCATGAACAAGATGGACAAAACACACCAATTTGTGTCACCTCTCTGTGTTTTTTGGGATGTTCTGTAAATGACATTGAGAGATCACAGTTTCCTCTCCATTCAGTCTCTCACCCCAACAACTGCCTAAAGATAGCTGGTTTAGTGCTTTAGATAATATTAACATAAAACACAAGAATCCTCAGTTTATTTTTCCACAGGCCATTTCATTACTTGTATTAATGATTGAATCCTCCTCTCATTAAAGACATCCTGTCTCCTATGCTGTCTAGTCAGTCAGCCACTCCCAGATGCTACCTGTCCTCTCCATGGCTTTTGAATACATCATGAAGTGACTTGGGAGGTTGAATTGGCACCAAACACCCAGCTTTCACTGTTTGTGTAGATGCTGCTCTCAGAAAATAGTTTCCACTTAGCAGCAGTCAGCAAATGGCCTTGGCAAGCCTACAAGTCCAGATTTTAATGACTCCTGGAACCTTCTTTTTCACAGATTTTGGTCTACAAAATGAAAAAGTTTGCAATTTTAAATATATATGTCCTTGAACCTTCTTACTGAGTACCTGGAAAAGTAAACATACCCACACTGTAAACAGGGATGTAACAGAGGAATCCATCCTCTTCTGCACTAACTGAACTATGACAGTACCTGCCATGCTGTAAGACAAGAAGTGCACATAAGGTGTCCACAAGGCTCTATCTTCACATCCTTGTCATTCTCTGCACAGATTTTACACAGCTGAAAAGTGGAACCCATTTCACAGTACAATTCATACTGCTCCTGTAACAAAAGAAAGTCAAGTGATTATTTCCTCACTGTGATTTGTTCACAAAGAATGTACTTAACCACCAGTAGTGACAAACATTCCTCTGAGTCCCCTGTTTTACAACCCACTTTACTTATTAGTCAAGGAAACTATTGCTACAGGTTTATTTAAAAGTCACACTAAGGTTGTGAAACAGCTTCCTTTTTTTGCTTCTTCAAATCTATGATATGGTACAATACATGCTACAAAAAAGGTTTAAAATATCTCTGCCTATTAGGTTTTCTACAGACTTCTCACATGTAACTACTGTGCAAGGCATACATCCTGTGCAGCCTTGGTTGCAGTTAAGAGGAAGATAACGAACACATCGTTGTAAGTGAGAAATTAAGTGATGAATGGGAACAAAACTGGGATTTCCCTTACTAGGTATGAGTTTAGGACTAAAAAAAGGTATTGAATTGAAAACTAACAAGCAAAAGGGCTTTCTACCTACAGCAAGGACGTAGTATGATAGTATGGTTAACTGAAGTAAACAACACTTGTGAAGGAAATATGTCAAGAATAACCCCCAGGATAACACGGCAACAGTCATGCACAGATCATTTAGCACTTTGTATCCTTCCAAGACTGACAGGAAGGTATTCTGATACCTTCAGGAGGAATAAATAATAGATAAAACTGGAGTCCAGGACAGTTTTCCAGAATTGGGTATTGCTGAAGAACTGGCAATCAAACACATTTGTGTAGAAATAAAGTTTTTTTAGTACTGAAAAATCAAATTTTGAAAGCTTAAAATAAGTAGAATTCAGGTCACAGGAAAATAAGCAGTCTTATCTCCCCTCTCTTTTCTCAGCTGTAGCTAAGAAAAAGAGAAAATAAAAGAGACAGCTTGCATCCGCAGCTGTAGTCAGTATGTAGTAAAGATGCTTACAGTGGAGCTCTCACAAAGAATCCATTTGCAGCAATCTAGCCCTGCAGCCACTTTCATACCATCTTTCCATAGTTTAAGCAGCAAGAGTGACAACTTTTAACTACTGCAGTTATGTATTATTCAAGGCAGCATCCACATAGTTCACACTGTTGAACTACCACCAGAATTAACTAATTGTGTCCTCATAACTACAGGTTCAGAAGCAACCGGATTTGTTCAGTGAATTAAAAATACAACATGACTGGCTTGCTAAGAACAAGGTAATCACTGAGAATATCTAAGATGCTTTTCATTGCCTTGAGGAAAAGTAGGGATGGGGGCTAGAAAATCGTTCCGTGCAACACAAATACCTGATATCGCTGCACTACTCTTCCATTACTATTTTAGTACTGAAGGGAAAAGAGGGAAGTACTCAGACTTCCTTCAGGTAATTGTTTTTAGGAATTCTCTTACTTAGAAAACATTTTCATAATGGTATTCCTGATAATACCATAGATGGCAATGAATATTTCTTTTCTAAAATATTTCTGGAGGTGGAATGTACATAGAGCTCTCAGAATTACAGAAGATTTAGCAAGTCATCCAGTCTGCTCTGAAGAAACAGAAGACCATCTGAAACAGTACGGCTTGTAACTAGTCTGGTTTCTTTCCTTGAACATATCCTCAAGTCTTCCAGATGCTTTTGTCAGGAAAAACGCTCTACAGATTATACCTTAATGACCTAGTGTTAATTTCAGCATAATTTTTAATCAAGCATTTGTCTTGTTGTGGCTATCAAACATCTGCACATTATTTTATCACATTATCACTTAACGAGACTACAAACACATTTAGACACTCTAATTTTCTCTGCAAAGTGACTCCCTTTAGGCACTTATTTCTGTTGCTTTTCCCTGATCTCTCTTTTAATTTGCACAGTAGACAAAGAAGAGAGACCCTGGAACTGGTATCTTTGTGATATATGAACTATACTTTTCTTCCTAGACCTGCCAACAAACTGTACCATTCCTATAGAGGCTTCAAAACTATCATTTGATTTTGACTTTATTTCTCTATTCCCATCTGCTATTAGCAAGGAAACACCAAGCCACATAAGCCTGTAACATAAATATCAGAAAAATCTTTAATAACCATTAACATATTTCTCATTTGGAAATGGCTTAGAATAAAGAAAAAACTTTCCAAGACACAGCGTCTGCATTGCAATCAGCTTTAGAGTTTAAAGGATTATTATCCTGTTCTTCATCTAAGCCCTTCTAACAACAACTTATTTTCACTCTTGTGAATTTAATTTCTCACATTTTAATAAAAGCTTATTATCACTGCTAGGTTAGATACTAAGGGAAGTGAAGATTACAAAACAGCTTAAAAAACTCTGCAACATACCTGTGTGACTTTTATGTGATCATGTGGTGTGGGTTCACATAATCCTGTCAAATCAGGATTATAACTTCGTCCATCTGGGAACAGATAGCTGCATCACAAGAAGACTGTTATAAATATGCACATTTCTTTAGCTTTATTACCTAAATAATACCCATGACATTTCAAAGGGGCCTAATAAGTTACAGTAGACATTAACTAAAATGTATCATCCTTCCTCAGCCATCTTTCTTACATTTTGGGTGCAACTGAATTGCTACCTATGCATTTTGACACATACTCAGGTCTGTTTATAAAAGCACAGAAAAGATTACGATATCACATACATAGCTATCAGAATGCATCTGAGCTTTGATTAGCAAATAACTTTCTGGGGGTAGTTCAAAAGAATATTATTTCAGATCTTCATTTCACAGTGAGCTTTTACTTGCATATGTTCCCAGTGATCTCTTCACTGCAAGCATTGCGTTTGGTGACTCTGGACTACTTCAAGTAATGGAGCAGAATAAAAGGTTACACACATTTGTGTATATCTGGTGTGTATTATCATATTATATATATGCATATCTGTGTATATTATGAGAAGAATTTACACTGTGAATCAAAGATACAGACTGGACTTTAAGCAAGAACAAATGGGAGCATTCTAATCCTGTGGAAAATCAACAACAGGTTAAATGATATTACAGAGACCCTAAGTTGTTCTGTATTTAGTTTTATGTTACCCTTAACTTGGGGTTTCTTGCTGTTAAGTCACACTGTGAGAAAGTTATATTTACAAATGGTACAAAAACTTCACTCTGCATCAAATATTCTCAGCTCTAGTTTTGTTTGCTCTGTTTTTGTCAAGTAGAATCACTACCATTGTAAGTGTGTTTTTTTATTACACGTATGAAATCATGACACCTGAAAAAAATAACTGGACTGTGCAGGACTAAGAAAAACTGCAGCATTGTAAAGGGTTTGTCAATCTTTTTTTGAGGATCAACCAATGTTCCTGGTTTTTTGTTTGTTTGGTTTTTGTTTGTTTGTTTTGTTGGCTTTGTTTTGTTTTGTTTTTCCATTATGATCACGTGGATATATCAAAACATGTATTCCAGTGAAAAGATTTTTACACCAAAAATTTGTCTGTTACTTCAGCCAATCTAGTAAAAATGTATTACTTCTCTGAGTAAATTTAGATTCCTTTATAATTATAAATCTTTTCAGTAAGCTATTAGAATCTGGAAAATGTTCTGGCTGCACAATATATAAAAAAGCAATTACATTGCTTTCAAATCATTGTCCAGAGTTAAGACACATGAGTAACTGGTAGTAGTAATTGTTCAATAAGCTTAAGTGCACTTGGGACTCTTACTGGGGAGGGTGGAGGGATGAAGGAATCAATGTGACAGCTGCCCGATTTTATTTTCTCCTGGAATTTATCTTCAATGAGACAAGGCTTTGGTTAACTTTGTTTAATGGAATTACCTGGAAACAAGTGTTTTTCACGTGAATAAAAGGCATGGTCCTCAAACTCCAAAGGAATGCTAAACACCATATCCAGATTCTGTTTTAAAGATCTTTAATAACTACCTACATAAGCCTTAGAAGGACAAGGAAATCAGGATTTTATACCTAAGGTGACCATAGGAATTTGTACTTACAATCCTTCCCGGCTGCCATCAATCAAAGCTTGAAACAGAGGCTTATTGTGAGGTATGGTCTGCAGTATGTTCCCATCACCAGTCACATATCCAATGGCCCACTGTCCCAGGCGAGTACAACTCAGTCTGAAAATGTAGCTTGATAAAAGCAGGATGAATAAAAAGTCAGTGTCAATCAGAGTTCAGCAAAGCAAATAAAGAGAGCAAGGATGACCTCTGTTTAAAACACTGAATTAGGTCTCTGAAGATGTGGGTCAGATTCCCAATTCTGCCACGTGTTCTTTGTATAACCCTAAGTAAACCTGAGTCTTTTATGCTGTGGGTTCCTCACCAGCAGAAATAAGGTAACAGTAGCACCCTTCTCCAAACTTTCAACTGGCTTGATTTTTTAATTCTCAAAGTGAAAGCTGCACATTCATTGTGAATAGTCCTATTATGTACATTTAGACAGGCCCACAAACCTTTTAGAGAACAGTGTATTGTATTAGCAGGTCTCCACAGCGACAACATATACATACATACATACTTCTGCATCCACAGGCCAGTAACAAATGGAAGGGGAAATATAAAACATATTTAGGTGCAACAGAAATGTGAATGATGAATACTACAAACTGCTCTGCTAGCAGTGTTAATGGTGTGTGTACCCGAGGAGGTGAATAGGACAGAAGAAATATCACTTCTACTTCAGAAAATACCAGATCATGAGAATCTAACTGGACTTCAATTGAAACACTTGTGTGTTAGAAGTGATAGCTGGGAGTATACATAGCAGAGAGAGCACAGCAGGAGGAAAAGGAAGATTATAAGCAACAGTATTGGGCATGTTTAGTTGTTCTTACTAAAAACTCTTGTCCATTCCATGTCATGCATCATCTTATATGCAAAAACCTCATTCAGAAAAGCATCCCCCAGTGAATTACTACAAACTCAATTTTGTACTACAGAGCAGCTTTTCTTAACTATTCATCAACATTTTATTTCCTTCCCAACTGTTTAAAAGGAAAAATCTTAGCCTCCCTGATGTCTGGCATTGCTTGTAAAATCTTCAATAGACCAAACATCACATTGAAGTAGTAACTATTCATTTGAAAAGAATCTTGTCATTTCCAGGATGCTTTAGACAGATTAAAGAAGCAATTTTGCTTCATATCTCCTCTTTCATACTCCAGCATTTCACCAAAGCAATTCAGAAAGTCATTTTCTGATATGCAATATAAAGTTATCTTCAAGCTAACTCTCTATTTACAAGGAACATAAAGGCTTGGATAATTTCTCTATTACTTCTCTTTTATAATCACAGAATCAGAATCAATAACAAAAAATACTAAGTATAGCAACCACTCTCAAAATCAAGCTAGCTACCTGACTTCTGTAGTAGTGTTCAGGAGTGCCAAGTTAAAATCAATGTTACTCTACTGGAACCACAAGGTTCTTGTATACATGCACTTGACCAGTCAGTTAACTTTCCAAGATACAGTATATTGTTTGCCAAAAATCAAAATAAACCAAGTACAGAATATGGATATAACTGCTGCTAAACTTCTCGTTAGAGCTTCAAAATGATGCACTTTTAACTATGTACACGTTAGACAACTAGACAGTAGGGAAAAAAAGCTTCAGAACTAAAAGCTAAAACTAGCAAAATAGAAGTTAACTAATACACTATTAAATCCATTAATTATTTTTTTCCTCTCCAGCCCAAACAGGCTGAACAGGCTGGAGAAAAAAAAACAGGACAAGAGAAGTGACATAGATGCTAAAAGTTCAGTTTGAATAATTCAGTATGTATAGCACCACACTGATAATATTAAAAAACTCTACACATTGTGATATTTAATCTGACACATTCCTTTTCTAGATGCAGAGTTTGTGATATAGAGCCATTACTGGCAAAGAAAAACAAATAACATAAAAGGAACACATAAGCACTGATCAAATTAATAATTTAAGTGTGTTAAGATGATTTTTAATTCACTATTAAGCAATAATACAATGCAAATTTTGAAAAGCAAATCCTTTCTTCAAATACGGTTTTTAAGAAAGCATTGGTTATTGTACCTAATTCAGAACAAAGGAAAAGCAATGTAATTTTTTTCTGTTTATTTGTACTTATGTAGACTTTCATGTGCTAATACAATATTTTTTTGCTTCACAGCATTGTAGAATAATTATGGCATAAAATACTGATCATGGTTACAAAATTACTCTGTCTTAAAATCTAAAAGGTCAGTCTTTTTTGAAAGTGGAGTTCTGAGCTTTAGTACTAAACTGTTTTTAAAAATATATTTCAATATAAATAAAATCATAGGTATTAAAAAAATACCTACTACTACTCTGAATCACTCTGTTACACACAAAAAAGAAGCAAAAAATTCACTTATTGAATATTGCAGCGAGTGTAAATTTCACACAACAAAGAAGTATGAACCTAGAATAATTATGCAGCTTCTGAAACAGCAAGTTTATTTGGAAAGCAGTAATCAGCAAAACCTCTCACCTCCCAGGCTTAGTGCTGTATTTTTGCAACCTTGCTTTCACTTCATCATATGTCAGGAATGCCATATATCCGGGATGTGTCACAGCTAAGAAGTTCCAATTCCTTAAGATTGAACCCCACGGCTAAAAAGAGAAGACAAGCAATTAAACAGATGCAGCCAGACAGTTACAGATTTCTAATAAAACTCAAGTCAATTTGTCAGAGACCTACAGTGTTTTAGCTTCAACTGAATACACACTTTTGATTAAGGTCTAAATAGTACAAAAGATTGTCCTGTATATCTGGCTTTTCTACAATGGTTCCTTCAAAGGAATTATTCCAAGAACATCAAGTTTAAACTTTTGGATAAAGATTTCGAAGATCTGGAATTTAAGAGATCACCTATTTGTAGCTACATAAAATATCAAACATCATATTTAGTTAGAACCTGGAGAGTATGACTCCCTGAGGGTTTAATAAAAACCCAATTAAGCCCATTCTTGAGAGGTCCTGAGGCCCTTTCATAGTTAATGATAGGTAACACTAACAAATGAAGCCTAATAAAGCTGCTAAATGGAGCTGGCATTCCTTTTCTCTATGCTCTACTTCCTGATTTCTTCAGTTCCCATAATGGTATGTATTACAGCCAGGAAACAAAACAAATATTGACCGCACTTCATCGTAGTCTTTGTTGACCTGAATAGAAAGTGATTCAGAAAACTCAGTGCCTGATATGCTGTAACTCTGAAGAATACAGAGCAGTCCTTTACTGTAAGTGAAGGATGATTTTTAAGTAGTGGATTAATACAAATATATTAAGTGTTCCTTGCCAGCATTTGGAGAGGCAAGAAACTGCCTCTGAAAGGTTTGGAGATTTTTTTAATGTATCTGTCAAAAGATCAAGGCAGGTGAAGTTAAGCAGCACAAGAGAAGAGGCTCGTGTTCCAGTGTGCCCTGCAAATTCCCTTTGAAAGGACTTCTAAAGGCGAGTAAGGCAGAGATGAAATGTCTGTGACACACTCAAGCAGAGTATCCTAACAGTTCTGCCTAAGATGGATACATTTCCCAGACAAACTCTAAACACTACTTAAACATAGAGGAGCACCTGTTTTGTCTTAAAATTAACACTTCTTTAACTCAGACACATGAAACAGAACAGTAGGGTTTCAGCACAGAGGTCATAAGAAACCTCAAATATTCAGATTTGTACAAAAGAAAGGAGGCAAAAAAATCACAATCCTAGATGCAACACCACATCTTGCCAGCACTTCTCTGCACCTTCATCAAAGATGGATGCCAGGAGGCTTCATCACATGAAAAATTTCAGTTGCCCTAACTAGAGAAGAAAAGTTTACTTTTTCCCTTTCGCTGCACCAACACTTCCTTCACAAAACCACAATGTTCTTTCCCCTGTTGTGCTACTCAAGTGCATGCATGTAAACCAAAAAGGATGATCAAACACTCAGTACTTTGATGTTTTGTTGGACCATGCTTGCTACAGAGCATTGTAAAATCAGTCCAAGCAGCATACAAATTTCTTGGTTAATCACAAGCATCACGCTTCTAAGTTGACTGTAGACAGTATCTTCCTCAAATGTTTGGACTCTACAGAGTATCACACTACTGTTTTACCTAGAAAATGATGTGACAGTACAACAGAAAAATCAAAGAGCAAGAATTCATAGCTTGCCTTGTGCAGGCAAACAGAGTATTACAAGAGCAGCAACATGAAATGGGAAAAGATCTATACATTTTCTCATCTAGGGAAATATTTTTGCATAAAAGGACAACTTAAGTGAATGCGTTGACAGTGACAGAATGGAGTTCCTTTCCTTCAAAGCATCTACATATTCTGCCATGCTAACTTTATCTCTGGCCAGAGAACACAGCACTTCAAGCCATGCATGCACACAGTGGGGAGGCAGGGGGAGCAACTTCACTTTTACAGGATCTCCAAACAAAGCTGGCTTGCTTCGTCTGTGAATAAACATCACCATAAACGTTACTTCTCTGTAACACAACCCACAGTTGGCAAAACAGTATTTTCCTTACTTAAACAACTGGGATTTTCTCTCTGTGGGTGTACGCACACAGTTACAGAAGCTGTTTAAAAACTAGAGAAGTAAAATGTAACCTCTGGGAGAGGTTCTCAGCCCAAGTTCAGCCCAAGTTCAACTCAACAGTTGTGCAGCTATTGCTCCAGCTGGTAATCTGTTTGGCAAAAATTCTCTCTCTGCTTCTTTGTTAAATTAAAAGTTAATCCTTACCAGTTTTCTCTCTTTACATGTGTCAGTACTGCTGATCCCCTTTTCCTAGCACAAGGCATGGTAATGAATCAAACCAGCAACAGCCTTCCAAAGAAACTAATGCAAACAGATACTCACTGGCTTACAGAACAAGGAAAACAAATCTCATTTGAGGCTTCTGTCCTGAAGTTTAATGTAATCTATAAGGACCCCACATAGTATGAGAACAAACTGTTCTTTCTCATATCACTGACTTCACATTTAATTTGCTATTTGAGGTACAGATTAAAACAAAACAAAAAAAACTCTGTTGTTATTCATAAGCAGAAAACTTGGAGAAAAAGAGTCCTACAGAAAGGAACCACGTATGAATGTATTTCATAGTGATGTATGTTGTAGCCAATGGGCCTCAGACTTTCTGCAGTCAAGTCTGAGATCAAGATTTGGGCTTGGTTACTAACCTGAACATCGTATCAGTTTGTCAAATACTGAATCAAAGGGAGAAACTTTGACCAAGTATAAACTGATCCCCAAGGCAGGAATGTTCAGACAGCAATGCTTGATGGTATCAAGCTTCCCATAAAGGGCAAAGCTTAGGGGCATTTTGCTAAAGCAGCATAAAGTACAATGATCTATGTTCTCTAGTTCATTATTTCATCAAAGAGAACCCCCAAAGCTTCGTTCAAACTTCCATAAAAACTGTGTGTGTATAATAAGTGACCAATGTTTGTGGTTAAATTAAACAAAGATTACTTACACGATAACATTTTCAACTTGGATACAGTTTTGACTCAGAATGGAGAAGAGATCATTAAAAACCAAAACTCTCTAAACTAAAACCCTTAACCATCTCCTGCCAAATCTCAACAACTTCATAATGGCACCCTTTCCCACAACAGCAAAACCAAGAAAGCCAAACAGAGATTATCACAGAATAACACGGAAGATGGAACAAACATGGGCCAGGTTTTCACATAAAATTGGTATTTTGAATGTATCTCCAACAGGCTAACAAATAATCACAGAATTGTTGAATCATTCAGGTTGGAAAAGACCTTTAAGATCGTTGAGTCCGATCATTAACCTAAAATTGCAAAGTCACCCACTAAACTATATCCTTAAGTGCTTGACAACCCTTTCAGTGAAGAAATTTTTCTTAACATGCTAAACCTTCCCTGGCACAACTTGAGGCTGTGCACCAGCTTATCACTGCACAGGGTAAAGAAAGTAAATGATCAAATTAATGGTTGTATACCTCAAAGATTCCTAGATACAAAAGAAATATCCAAGGAGTCAAATTCAGAATCAATACATCTAATATGGATTCAAACCAGCACAGTCTTCTATATTGGCTAAAATACCTCAAGTATGTTCTGTACAAGGGACACAAGGTTAACAGAGGCATGTAACATACATACAAGTTTATTTCAGATAAATATTATCTATTAACAATAATACCATTAATGCTATTCTCAAAGATAATACCTTACTGCATTTGTAGAAACACTTCATATAAGTATACATAGATGCAAAAGCACAATGAAAACACAAGTAAAACCTAGATAAGTACCTGAAGGTCTACATTTCTAGGAATGCATGTAAGAATAGTGAAAAGTAAGCAAGCAGCAAACGCAAAGACATCATAATCATAGTAAATATGTGCAGAAATTAAGTAGGTGCTGCTGGATGTTTTCAGTTTTACTCTGAAGGATTAAAAAAAAATTGCACAATTTATTTCTGAATTTTAGTGTTTCAGTTCAGTTTTTCCAAAAAAATCTTCTCCCTTGACCCACAGGTACTTACCTCAGGGCAATAAGCTTCTCAAATTCATACAAGTATCTAAACTTTTAAAGTCTTACCTGAAATAACCTAGTGAAGATATCAAATTCAAAAATTGAAATGTAGTCATTGCAGGTCAAGTCAATAGTAGATTTAAGAGCCATTGCTTCCAAACCAGAGCTTATCTGATGAACTTCATGAAGGCACTGCCTAAACACTTTCCATGGCACTATAGTTCTGTGAGAGGGGTAGAAATAATAAATTTAGTAAAACCATACATTTAAGATTTGATACCTTATTTAGACATCAGAACCGGACCTTGAAAGAAGTGGAACATTAATATGCTTTCTCTACAGAAGAAAAAAAGTATTTTAAAATCAAGTTTTCTGAAAGCAGCCTAAGCACATGAAAGAATGGTTTATCTTCCTTTAAACATCATCAACCAAAATGTCATTTATTTGACAACAATAAATATTCAAGCTTCCTTCGGAGGACAACAAGAACAACACTGCAGAAACGGAAATATCCTATCAAGCAGGTGTAACAACCAACCTCACACCCTCTCAAAGACAAGGTAAGGGACCAGCTCTGTGCTTGGCAAAAAACTCTTTTCTTCACAGTCTCACTTCTCAGAATGACAAACATCAACTTAGTATCTACTGTGATGACACTGTTTATAGCTAAAGCTCATGAACATGGGTCAGGTAACGTGACAGCAATCAACCAGATCCCACCAGTACTGGTCCAAGGCCTGTCATAGCCTGTGACAGCTGCATGAACTAGAAGACACATCTCCTCAGATTGTCACCTTCACACATTCTTGCAGAATGGGGAGTATTTTCAGATAGTAGTGAATGTGGTAAACAGTGGGGAATCAGAACGGAAGGAAATGAAAATTATCTTTTCTAATACAAAGCTGTGTTCTGTCAAAGTCAGTTTGCATTTGCATAGTCAGAGATAATGCAGATTAGCTACTTAGTCAACCAAACGCATGTATTTGGAATCTTCCATGAGGCTGATCACTTGAAAGTACTCTATTTTATCACTCTCAAAACCATGAGATATTGTTCAGTAATAGCAATTCTTCTCATGTCATTAGGGGCAAACCCAAATTTTCAAAACCTTAACATCTTCTCTTAAAAAAAGACCAACTCACATTAAGAACAGATTATATGATATTTTATAAACATTTTAATTAACCAAAATATAACCAACGTATGACTATTTACCAATATATAACTATTTCCAGGACTTAACAAGATCTCACACATTCATAGTAATATTTTGTTAATAACTGCTAAAACGACAAAAGAGATAGGGCTCACAAACTCATCAATATTTCTTGCAATTTTTATAAAAATGAGGCAATCTGAACTAGTAAGACCCAAAATATTTTATTCCAGTTTTTCTAACTATTTTCTTATGTGAAAATATATATTACTTAGCAGTACTGTGGAAAAAAAAAAGACCAACTATATTAAGCTGGTCCTGCATAATAAACAATAAATGAATAAATCTAAATTAAAACAAGTAGTAATTTGAACTACAACACTAAATACATGCTCCTTTATTTCTACCACATCAGGCATTCACTGCATTTGAAAGTGCAAAGAAACCTACTTGTTACTTGGAGGCTTGTATTGAGAAAGTCATAAATGATAGAACGTGAAGCTTAATAGACCTCAGCAGATACTTTCATCTGTGTATGAAAAACAGGAAACCACAAAGAGCTGAAGAGAGATACCACATCAGATGCCATTTAAGAAGGAATGCACATCAAATTTTGATTATGGTAAAGAGAGAACGAAACGTTGCACTAAATTCAGAAAATGAAGTTGGAAATCATCAGTGATTTCATGGTGTTAAATCTGTCTTATTTCAAGTGCTTGCTGTTTATTTAGTTCCTGTAACCGTGGCTCTGAAGTGTTTTCTGACTCCCTCTGTAAACCACCCTAACTGGTTAGAGCACTGGGATCATGCTGAAATGGGGTTAGAAAAGTGTCTTGGGTTTTTTTTGTTGTTTTTGTTTTGTTTATTTTTTTAGGGTTGTTTGGGCATTTTGTTGTTGTGGGGATTGTGTAAAAGGGTTAAGACAATAACCCTTACATAAAAAACAACTGAGAATCTACCAGGAATTATTATAGCCATACTACACCTTAAGAACGGCTTTTTCATGCCTCATCTGAGACCATTTCATGAAAATATGTTCATTAGATGTAATCAGTAATTAGGATCTTCTGCTATCTATTCACTAACGTCCCATACCTGCACAACCCCACCAACAACAGAGAAAACAAACACAAGTCTTCAGGAGAATATGTTTTTAGAGCTCTGTTGGCTAGTACTTTGCCTAAGACAGAAACCAGATGTTGGGAAATGAGTGGCTAGCTAATGAGATAGCATCTCAAGTTATTTTGTGGGACTTCTCCAAGAACAAGTGTCCGAAAGAGTGGTGACCCCGATTTAAAATTCACTAAATTCAGCAGATTTTTTTCTTCAGCTCTGTGGAATAGGACTTTGATCTTCTGCTTTCTTAAATAAAGGTGAGAATTGGTTGTTGAAACATGTTAACTCCTGTTTCTCAGCAATTACTTTTATACAGCTACCATTCCCTAATACTTTGAGACAGCAACAGCCAGGGATTATTTCTCCCCCAGTATCTCTCTCCAGTTTATATATACGAACGGAGACTGTGCAGACAGCACACACCCACTTAACTCCTTTGAGACCTTGCAGATAGCACTCACTCACTCAAAATGAAAGCGCTAAGAAGCCTTCACATGGTGAAGGATTCTGCAGCATCCTGTCCCCTTCTGAAAATCTGAAATCTGGTGACCTTTCAGGCACACTGAGCATCACCCTCCTCTGGCAGAGACCAAGGAGGGGGTCACACAGAATGCTTCCCACAGCGATGAGGAGGAGAAGAGGTTCTCAAAGACAGCTGGCGAGTTTGTTTGAAGTAACGTTTCACTGCAAGTGCTTTCTTGTGTTCTGGGGGATATACAGCCTTTGAAAGCAGCTTTTCATTATTCAAATCTAAAGAGTTATTTTCATTTTTGGGAGGTGGCAGGGGCAGTGGGAGGGGGACGGGAAGAGCTCCCATCAAACCAAGGTTGAGTTTGGGACTGTCCTAGTTAACAGTATGCTTACACTGCTCTTTACATATACATATGTAAAAAAAAAAAACCAACAGAAAAAAAAAGTTGCCTTTATAGAAAGAAAAAATAGGATCCTGTTTGTAATGAAATACTGCCTGCAGCTTTCAGGTCCTGAACCACAGAAGGTATCTCCTATAAATATTTTCAGTGATCTTTGTCCTTGTAATATTTGTTGCATCATGCCCTAATGATATCCTGCACTAGAGGCTGGCAGGTATTCTGCACACGCCTCATGCTATTAGGCTGACCTGTGGACACTTGTCTGGGAGGAGGAGAGTTAGTCAGCCCTGCTACAGATCTTCAGAATGATGTGATTTGACATCCCGGTAACCTTAGTTCTCTATAGAATTAGGTTGAGGAAGTGCAGTGTCTCAGTATTTCAGGTACTCACTTGTAGTTATGTATGATATCCCTCACAGTGGAGCACCCATGGCTCCAGCTGAGATGCTGCTCTGGGCAGTATCTCTCATGGCAGGATGGTACTACATAGTGACTGTACCTCCCTCAAATGTTTGATGCCCAAAGCTAAGACAGGCCTACTAGAGGTGCACATGAACACATTATGAACAGATACACCCAGGGCATGGGTAACAGAATCACAGAATCACACAGAATCACAGAACCCTAGGGGCTGGAAGGGACCTCGAAAGCTCATCCAGTCCAACCCCCCTGCCAGAGCAGGGTCACCTAGAGTCCATCACACAGGAACGCATCCAGGCGGGGTTTGAATGTCTCCAGCCAAGGAGACTCCACAACCTCTCTGGGCAGCCTGGTCCAGTGCTCTGGCACTCGCACAGTGAAAAAGTTTCTCCTGATATTCACATGGAACCTCCTGTGCTCCAGTTTGCATCCATTGCCCCTTGTCCTATCATTGGTCATTACTGTAGAAAGCTTGGCTCCATCGTCCTGACCCTCACCCTTTACATATTTGTAACCATGGATGAGGTCACCCCTCAGTCTCCTTTTCTCCAAGCTAAAGAGCCCCAGCTCCCTCAGCCTTTCCTCATAAGGGAGGTGTTCCACTCCCTTCATCATCTCTGTGGCTCTGCGCTGGACTCTCTCAAGCAGTTCCCTGTCTTTCTTGAACTGTGGGGCCCAGAACTGGACACAATACTCCAGGTGTGGCCTCACTAGGGCAGAATAGAGGGGGAGGAGAACCTCTCTTGACCTACTAACCACCCCCCTTCTAATGCACCCCAGGATGCCATTGGCCTTCTTGGCCACAAGGGCACATTGCTGGCTCATGGTCATCCTCCTGTCCACCAGGACCCCCAGGTCCCTTTCTCCTACACTGCTCTCCAGCAGGTCAGCCCCCAGCCTGTACTGGTGCATGGGGTTGTTCTTCCCCAGATGCAAAACTCTGCATTTGCTCTTGTTGAATTTCATTCAGTTTCTCCCCGCCCAAATCTCCAGCCTAGATAAACTTTTTCATTTAGTTTCTCTTTTCATAACATATTTTGGGAAAAAACAGGACATTGAATTAATACAAAAATATCTGAGTACATTACATGTACATACTGTTATTGTGCAACGTTTTACTTTATTACCACCCTCAATTAGTTTCAAATCTTCAGAGAGATATTTTGAGAAGGAAACAAGAATATGAAGGAAGCTGAAACACACACCTTATAGAGCAGAAAAAGGTTATGAGGACTTCATACAAGGAAAACCTAATCTGCCAATTCTGCCAAACTTTTAAGAAACGATTCATCCATCAAGTGTCTTTGTACTGCCTTTTCTCATCATTAGGGTAGAAGCAAGTCCATGGCAATTTAAGGAAAGAAAACACAAAAGAAATCCTGAGTAATTTTTCCTGAAGAGGATTTCTGCACACATCTTATCTCTCCCAAACCAACAAAACTATCTGTATCTCTGCATTCACCTTGGGGGTGTCGTCTTATTTCTGTCAAAAACCCTAAAATATGCCATTTATCCCCTAAGCCTCTCAAAATGATGCTACTACTCCACGTTTCTTCTGCAATAATGAAATCAATAAGCTTATTTGAAGAATGATGAATTCAAAAACGTTCTGATCAAAGTACAAGCTTTTAAAAAATACTTTTATATAGGATGGTCTCTATTTACTTTATTATTACTATTACTCTATTGACACACGTCGAAGGGAAGTGTCACTCTGTAGTTGCTCCAGTCAACTCCTAATCACCATCTGCACAACTTCCTTATGTCTAGAGGAGAAGAATGAGTGTTCAGCTTGTAATATTCAAGCAATATAGCAGAGGAATTTAGGTACTCCCTTCCCTCCTGCCCTGGTCATGTGTACGTAGGTTTCTCTTAAACTCCCTGAATGTTGCTGTATTATTAAAAAGCAAAAGATATTAAAATAAACCTCGAGAGGAAGTAAATATTTTCTGAGTGTGCAGAGTACAGCACTTGAGTAGAACTGCAGAAACGCAGTTATTCTGGAATGCCAAGTGCCACTGCTCCCGTTTGAACCAGAGCACACCACAATTATGTCTAGGAAGGTAAACATATACCCGTGCAACTTGTACTTACAGTGAACATTTTTGTCTGCAAGAGGCTCTCTCAAATGTTGCCAGAAAACATAACATGAGAAGGGCACTACTGTATCCAGAGCAAACTCAAAAATATTTGAGCACATACTGACCCAGATAGGACAACATTCTTTGCAAGTCTGCAGTGAGCAATGTGGATTTTGGTTTATCACCACTGAACAAAGCATTTTCTAAAGACTGCTGCTTCAGTTTTAAGAGACAGGCCACATGTTTTCACTGCTTCTGAACTGCAGAGCAAACAATTGACACACAGAAGGCCTGAGAAGTTGGGTCCTAAGGGAAGAAAGGAATTCTACCATATCATGCCAGTACAATCGTTGAATAGTGACATCACGCAGAACAAATATAGATTAATCTAACATGAGAAAAAAGAAGGAAAGGAGAGAAAATGAGCCTTATGAAATTGGGAAAATATGCCACCAAAAATATCCACTTCCAAAGCCATATAACTGGACGTCACTGGAGGGACAGCATGTTAGTACTTCCTTATGGGATGCAGGAAGTCTGCATTTCCTGAAGTGTCCCCAAAGGAATACACTTATCTGTATGTTTCCAACCCTGATCTCTAACCACAAATTCAAAGCATACCCAGGCTTTTGCACGTCATTCTATACTTAAAACACTGCCTCTCCTGCCTATCCATCAGAATCTATTCTCCTGTCTCACAATCCTGTGTGCCAACTATTACAACTTTCTTTCCTCTATCCTTTGTACATGCAATTTTACCTTATTCTTAGCCACCCACAATAGTTGTGAAGACCGTTGTCCTTTCGTGGTTTTTAATCATATCTTGTGACTTTCCATTGACTAGCTCTTCCCTATAATATTATCTATCTTCTTGTTCAAACTTGTTTATATCTTGCATTTGTATGCAAAAGTCCTAGTGAGGTTTATGTCTCACTAGCATCCAGGGAATGGGATCTTCTGTCTCTAGCTCAAGTTTTTAAACAAGGGTACCAATAAGCCCCATGCTGCTGATCAGCCAAGGGAGGAACCGTCCTCTTAAAGTCCCATTCCCTATTTACTTCCTTTTTAGAAGTTCCTGTTGTCAAAACACCTGTCTTGATGGTGATGAAGGCTATGACACTCGGATCACTGCCTCTTCCTCTTTCATTTCTATCTTTGGCTTCTTCTTACAGGCTCTCTATCTTACAGGGTCTTCTCAGTGCTGTCCAGTGATAGGACAAGGGGTAACGAGTGCAAGTTGGAACATAGGAGGTTCTGGGTGAACATAAGGAAGAACTTTTTCAGTGTAAGAGTGACAGAGCACTGGAACAGGCTGCCCAGAGAGGTTGTGGAGTCTCCTTCTCTAGAGACATTCAAACCCCGACTGGTTGCATTCCTATGTGACCTGCTCTTAGGTTGTCCTGCTCTGGCGGGGGGGTTGGACTGGATGATCTTTCAAGGTCCCTTCCAACCCCTAGGATTCTGTGATACCCTTTACACTTAAGTTCATACCCTGATTTGAAGGTCTCTGGGCCACTTCTTTAGACCATACTATTTTTACAGTGTTCAGGCAACAGTAGGGCTCTTGGTCACTACCAGCAGCAAGAACAGGAAATCAAGTAATAAAATAAGAGGTTCAACAAGGTGTTAAAACCTGGCTTACCCGAGGTCTCACCTTCTGACAGCTCAATGTTTTTAAGTTCAGTTGTGCATTGTGGTCTGCCTGTTTTACTTCTTCTCATCTGAACCCAAGCCACAGAGGCTACGTCTGTTCTACCCTGAGCCAAAAAGCAATGACCACAGCAGAACCACAACTACTCAAAGTCATAATATCAATCTGAAATACCCTGTTTAACTGCTACTGAGAAATCAATAGCCTCATTTTTTCCTAAATTCCAATAAAAATAAATACATTTCAGGCCTCAGTTGTGGGGGAAAAAAAGTATCAGAGCATTAAAATGGCAATGTGTTTGACCCTACCATGGAAAGAATTTGTTTCCTCAGAAACTAAAAGATGGGGGGGAAATCAATTTATCTGACAACAATAACAGAAATGCTTTCACTTTTTTAAGGTTACACAATGGGGAGTAAAACCTGTAAAGTTAAAATAAATGGCAGAACTATGAAGCATTGAAAATCTAAGAACACTGGCATTTCCCCGCTGATTCATTCTGCAACATGAAGACAGCCACAAATCACAAATTTCAATAGTCACAAAGCTCTGCATGACTTCACTGTAGCTTTCAAATTCAGAGGCTGGAAAGATCTGTTCAGTCACCTCACCCACTCTCTTTTTCCGTTCAGGATCGCTCCCAGGGCTATTTTGCACATTTTTGCTCAGAACAGAAAACTACTAAAAGATACAAGGTGCTATTAAAGAGAGCGAGGAACCAGGGGACATTAACATCAAGTGCTGTACAGTGATAAAATGTGGATAATGAAGAAGCTATCAAATTATGTTTTATATGCAGATTTACAACCCACTGGGGGTTATTAAAGTATCTGTAAACAAATGTAATTGCTGATTACACGCCTTACAATTTCACAGTTCCATTTAACATTACTGTTTTGCTGTACATTTAACTATCATTTGCTTCAGTGCATCTATAATGGTAAGCCATGGGTAAAGATTCACTCCACTAAAATCATTTGCTCCAATAACTGTACTCTAGTAACCAGTAAAAATTCCAAAGTCACACTGTCTCAGTTTCACCTCTTTCCTGGTTTTGACACTACCAAGCTCTTGGTATAGATCCTAACCTAAAATCTTGACCTTGACCATGGTGTAAAGCTTAAATCAATTTATTCCTTAGTTCTTTTTCAGCCAGCTTCTTCATTTTCTTTAAGAGGCTCTCCTCCTCCTCCTAGCCTGAGAATATGTCAAAGAGCTCCAGTCATTCAGCCTGCTCCAGTCAACTCCCTGAGAGGAAGTTCACACTCAGTCCTGATTTTTGTTTTCACAAAGCAAATCCAAAATTCTCTCTATTCCCTCATCTCCCTGATAGCTTTTCTCTGTCAGTTCCCTTGACAAAGTGAATACATCAAAAGCATCCTGGGCCTTCTATTTGACACTGCTGACCTTCTCACCTATCACCTAATATGGAAACATAGCCTACTTTGCCCTCGCAGAGAAATCAATTCTTCCATTTCTTCCTTCATCATACTGCTATTGTCCACATTCTCCTTCAACTCAGATAATCAAAATCCCATTATTTCCCATCTTGATTTATCAGTCCTCCCTATACATTCCTAAATGCCACATTAGTCTCTCCAGATCTTTTTCAAACATCATACGACTCTCTACAACTCCCTGAGAGGAGGTTGGAGTGAGATGGGGGTCGGCCTCTTCTGCCGTGCCCACAGTGAAAGGACGAGAGGAAACATCCTTAAATTGCAGCAGGGGAGATTCAGATTGGACATTAGGAAAAATTTCCTCCCTGCCAGGGTGATTGGGTATTGGAATGGGTTGCCCAGGGAGGTGGTGGAGTCATCGTCCCTGGAGGTGTTCAAGAGGCGTCTGGATGTGGCGCTGGGTGATGTGGGTTAGTGGTGATGTAAGTAGGTGTTTGGACTGGATGATCTTGAAGATCTCTTCCAACCTTGATGATTCTATGACTTCCAGGGTTTCCCCTTCTCTTCTGAAACATGCGATACTGGAAAACCTCAAGTGTAAAGGCTCTGACCATTTACTTCCTTTGCACTCTCTGCCTACATGAAGGCTGCTGATTTCCATAATTGATGCATCTGCTACTCTCGCAAGCACCACAGCATTCTCTCCCTCCCGAGCTTCTCTAGCTACCGACATTATCGAGAAGTTTTGTAGACACGTACCAGAAATGCAAAAGTTGAGGAGGAGTGGATGGAGCCATTCAAATCGCTTCCTGAGCTCTATTTCTGTTTTCTACAGAAATTCAAAGAGCAGCTAGATATGTGAGCAGAGACTTAAACAGTTAGCCTAGCCATTTATTTTCCTGAGTTTGGAATCACAAGACTGTACACCTGACTAGCTTTAAACACAAAAAGAATGAATGCATCCTATGATACTTATTAATAACAGGATGAATAAACTTAGCTACAGCTGCACAATTTTGCATCAAGTGATCAGACTGACAAATGTAATTAAAAAAATGTTAGAAAAAAATGACAAGAAATTAGAAGAAAGAAAAAATAACAACATCTCAGAAAGAAATCAAGGCAGAAAATGGATTATATCAAAACTTCCAAGTCATTATGTTTAGAAACAGGAAAATTATTTTTATGATAATATTATGCTGGAAAAAAACCCATAAATTAATCTGATAGCTCCAATTCTGTCCTTCCAATCAGATCACACAATGCATCAGAATTATTTCTTGTGCCAAAGTTTACCCATCAGAAGCCAAAGATCCAGCACAACTTACTTTTTATTTATAAGCAGCATTACTCAGTGCCCTCAAAGTAAGAGCTGTTTTTTGTAAACACGTGAGGAGTCCGAGCTTGCCCTATAGAATAGAGATGCATCCAGGGAACACACAATTCAGATAGTCCCTAGTCTGTCTTCAGGTGGTCAGGTTAGAAACAGATTTTATCAGTTGTTAGCAACACCCAATATCTTTATGTAGGCTCTGTTTCTAGGGAAGTGATACTAGCCTATTTGCAAACTAATTTGTCATGACAGGCCCACTGTAATAGATGTGGCTCACAGGCATATTTCCCATCTATTTCTAAATGGATTAGAAAAGAATTAATGTTTAAAAAGCTTCAGGCATTTTGTTTAACGAAGATATTAAATGTAATGCCAAATAAACCTTTTTCTCATCTGCTTATTTGACATACATGCTGTTACATGTTTTAAGTTACTTAAGCACGATTAACTAAACCTGAGATAATGGCAAGGCTGCCAAGCACAGATCAGCTGTTCAGCACTTAGAAGGCAGGTAACTAAAACAGTTTCACTTTATCTGAAAAGAGCTAGGAACACTAATAACAGTGGTCATTTACCCAGTCTGAAAGTAAAGCAACTGAGAAGACAGAAGTCAAAAAACTTCCCAGCTATAGCAGGTGACCAAGGTTACATTAACTTGACATCCCCAAACTGCTTTGATTCCTAGGCATTTTTGGTAAACAGATGCTTTAACCAAAAAATCCAACAAAACAAAACAAAAAGCCTCTATCAAAGTACCTGTGGGGCAGAGGAGGCCACAGTTGGTACTGAGAGTTCATATTTAAAATTTCATTTTATGAAGAAATTTACATAAGCAGGAAAAACCCAAAATGTAAAAAAATGGCATGACAACAGCTCTCATGCCCTGAAAAGGATTAGAAAGAGCAGCTCCAGGGGATAAGTCGGGAAAGAGAAGAGTCAAGTGTGAACAAGAGAACGACAAGGGTAGAGCTGAGTTGTTCAGATGGACCAATGCAGTTGAAAAATTTTTCTTACCAACCTTGTTCTGATAAAAACTTAATAATACGTTGCAGTATCCTACAGTCTGACACCTCAAGTACCTATCTATTGTGTCAAATCCCAAAGGAAACTGACAGGGTCATAAGAAGCAGACCTGAAGGGAACCACTTGAATCTCACACAGAAAGTACAAATTAGTAGAGAAACACAAAGAGGAACGTGCCAGTGAATAAGGAAGCTGACAAAACTGGTTCAGGTGAAATAACAGAAAGAAATAGCAGTTTGCAGAAGATGAGATCAGTAAATCCCAATGACAGAAATGCAATCTGCAATCAGAACAGCCAGTAAAGGTCATTCAAGGACAGAGCCCAACAGAAGAGAAGGACCATGAAGAGATTTAAATTCTGAGTTTCTAAGCAAAGGGGAGAAAGAGAGGGAAAGAAAACAGAAACACTGAACAAAGATGATAATTTTCAAAGCTCCTGGTTTTTCTGACTGACATGGTTTTTAAAAGCCTCATTTGATAGACCCCCATATGTCATGTAAATCAATCCTTCAGATAACTTTATCTGAACTTCTGTAGACATTTTGAATATTATCTTTACATTAAAATGGGTAACATGCTCAGATTCCTTTCCTCTAACAAAAAGATTAATACAGCAACTTGATCACACTCAACATTATTTACATGGGAAAGAAATTTATTAGAAGACTCATGTTACCAGGTAACACTCTAATGAAACCAGAATGCTGGAAGCTAGCAGTACCTGTGTTTAAACTAGGAGAAAAAAAAAAAGAAAGGAAAAAGCATTGAAACTGTTGCAAATTCACACTGAACAAAATCAACTTGCAAAAGTGCCAAACTACTACATTGGTTTCCTAAATAAAGAATGAAAGACTTTAAAGAGATGCTCTCGCTCAGAAAGCATTAACAGATTGTTGCAGGAATTGTTCTGTGACTTGCTATGGCCTACATTGTGCAAGATATCAGACTTGATGACCATAATGACTGCTACACTATATTGTAAAATATACAAACCTCTTGCCTTCTCCCTCTTATATCCCTGTTAAGCTAATACATGTTCCATGTGAGAAAGTAATGAAGCTATGCATCTGCTATTAGCCTATAACTGTTATCAAACAAAATCGTTTCACAAAACCAAATAAAAAACTGAACACCCACACCTACTTACTTTTACATTTTCAATACTGCATTTGCTATAAGGATTTAATTACATATATAAAAGTCACACTTAGCACTCATTTTAAGACCCATTTTGAAACCCTGAGTTTCTCCAAAACCTGCTTTGATGAAACCTTCTGACATATCTCCAGTTTTCTATCTCATTCTGCAACAGAACTTGAGCAAAAGAAAACATTAGTCCCCTGTGACTATGTCATAGGTAATACAGCTGTAGGAAAATAATTTTGATAAGGGATCAAAACATTATTTCAAATACTTAAAAACCAGTAAATATAGCAGCAGTCAAAATGTAAAAGATGGGATAAGGAGACATACAGTCCAGGAGACCAATACCAAATTCCTAATTCAGACTTTAGAGTCATCATTAGCAGAATATATACATACACTATCAAAGGACATAATCTGCTATTTATGTTATGAAAACATTGTAGTATCTTTACCTTAGAATGGAACCAATCAACTTCATGCAATGTAGTCTAATTTAGGATTGAGTGTAAGTGCCCTTGACAGAACTGCCCATACATTTCTATTCATCCTTTCAGCAAATCACAACCTTGCCCAAAAAAATGATTTTGGCAATTTCAGCCAATTTACAGACTTGAACAAGAAATTACCTTTAAAATGCCCACCCACACACATAGAACCATTAGTTGGATTTTTGAAAATATCATTCTTTTTCATGCTTATGATTAGAAAGAATGAAGGACTTTGCAAGATGTCAGTACTTACTTATCTCCAAAGAATTTTCTCCAAAAATCTGCAGCATCAGCTTTGGTGATACGGAAGTTGTCACCCTGGAATTGGCCATTTGGAAAAATAGCCTTGATTTCTGCTAGCATGTGGCTGAAGATGAGGGACAGCTTTGTTAGGTTTCTCCTGTGAATGTAATAGGGAAAAAAAAAAAATCACATCAAATCCTTCATATGAATAAATTGAATCAATCTTTCAGTATCTTGTATTTGTGTAATAATCACTGTGTGACACAAGAAAAACACCGAGCTTTCAACTAAAAACACATCAAAGAAATACAAATCAGTAGTTTGTATTTCTATGCACTTCTGAGGAACTATTTATTGTAAGTCTCCATGAATATAAAATTTGTTCAGCAAAAGAACAGATTTGAGTTCTCAGCTGCATATTCCAGGCACATTTCTGATCCCCATAAAGATTAAGCATGTGTGTTTCTATTTCATTTAATCATTGCAGAAGCAGGGATTTGTACTGATTAGACAGCTAGCATATTTTAAAAGAAACAAACAACAAACTCTACACCAAAAACTCAAAATATAAGTTTTATATGTGACATCAAACCTATTTCAGTCCAAGTTTCTAGAAATATAAACACAGCACAGGACTAGGGTTATTCTTTTTTCCTGACATTTGTATTCTTTTTATTTTTTTAGGGGTTCCCTTACTGCAGCTACGTCCTATTCTCTTTTAAAATACCTTCTCTTTAGTTAAAACTTGCAGTTTTCAGTGGTGTGTTAGGTACGAAAATCCAGCTTCTTTGCTATCAGCTCACATGCATAAGCTTTCCAGACCTGTATCAGTTGGTCAAAAAGTATTTAGCTTCTGGCACAGAAATCCTGTTTAGAACTGTAACTGCATCCTTAAATGCAAATAATTCTTTTTTATGGAAAAATCTGTGGGAGACGGTGGGGAAAGGATAGAGAGAATGGTGAAGCAATCTTTACATGAGTTAGCTGCTTGAGATTTCTTAGGTGATTCTTGCAGTAAAAAAGGGATATTTTCCCACCTGATAGATGAAACAGAGATCACTCAGGAAACCAAGTAGTTCCTGGTGAGGAATTTGTATTCTTATGTATTTTAATGAAGTATTTTAATGAGTTAGAAGTGTTCTGTGTCAAGCCCATTCAGCTTTCATGATTGCAGGTACCACTTAATAGTGCCTCGAACATTTTAATGAGAAACATAATAAAATGCTTATCAATCATGTAATTTTTGACTGCTTATAGACAGTATTTTGAATAAATTCAAACTTCTGAAAAAATCCCTAGCCACAAGAAAAGATTAAAATCAATTTTTACACATGCATACCAAATAGCTTTTAGAATGCTCAAAATCTCAAAAACCAAACAAACAGTTGAACAGAGTTCCTGGGGTCTTCCTAAAAGAACACTCAACTTAGTACTGAAGCAGTAATTATTTCAAATACATTTGTGAACAACTTGTAATAGAGATTCATATGGGAGCCGTGTTGCAGACTTCACTATAGGTTTTGCTAACATGAAAACTACGATAAAGAAGTTATTTTGAAAACATGAGTAATTTAAAACAAACAAACAAATGACCCCCTGATGAATACACTCTCCCTTCCCTCAAGATTCAGAATGGTTGTAGGGCTTATTCTTTCAGTCCTTTAATTCCTCCAGTATAATCAGATGTCTGTAATTATGATGCTCAACCGTTCCTTATTTTCTGGATTTGTTTCTTGCTATCCCCCTTCCTATTTCCTTTGTACTTTAATTACACACACGTGTTCTTTATTTTCCTACTCCTCAGAACTCAAGCCTCATGCAGAGAGCAAGCAACAGCTATTTTAATGTGGCTTCCTCAGCCTGCCCTAGGCTCGAGATTAAGCAAGAAGCTTCCCGTACTCGGGACATGATTCAGTGCAAGTTTGAACAGCGCTCTCTCTTGCCTGGTACACCACGTCTCTGTCTACATTAGCAATGTACTGTGGTTTTCAGGGTTCTTTTCAGGTACAAATTTACCTAGTGAGCTTGTTGGATTCATGAGGCTTGAGCCCTGTAGCAAATTAAGGGATGAAGTCACATCCAGGTGCTATCTGGGGCACTTCCCTGCCCAGAAGGAAGTGTGTGTGTGTCTGTATCCATGCACACATGTTGCCTGTTAAGTCTAGCTGCACAGTACGTGACCAGAACCAACAACTGGTAGGAACTAGAAAGCAAAGGCACAGTATAGACATGCATCCAAATGGCTGTATCTAAATCACAAAGCCTGTTCCTTCCCTCTTGGAACAGCACCAGACACTAATCACATCAATACACTTTTGTTTTGCAATACAAGTTGGTTAAAACAAAGAAAAAGACAAATTATTTTTTGTTTCTATTTGTACAAACAAGAAAAATTGTTTTAACATCAAACTAAGATTCCTCTTTCTTATCTGACTGCAAAGCTGAAATCTGAAACCAGCTAGAACCTTGAACACACATCACGGCACGTATGCACAGCAGAAAACGGCAAGTCCTTCATCATTTATATGCTAGCTGTGTTTCCTCCTTAATTTTGGTTCTTGTTATACCAGGTGATTATCTCAACACCTTCTTTGGTATAAAATAATCATGATAAGTCGTGTCTTAACTTTTCATATCTATTTTTCTTTAGAATTGTAAAGCACGTATTAGACCATTTGTGCTTAGATAGGCTTACGTGACACCAGATCTCAGAAACTCACTGAGACAGAGATGCAAAGCTCACTCATTTCAGGAATGATTTTCAAGAATTAAACCAGCAGGGTTGGCCAGCAATTCTCTCTACCTGTGCATTTCACTCTTCTGACAATGTCTTATCCATCCTAGCACGTCTACTTTTGCTGTTCCCATGGCATCTCAAGAAGCACTTACTCTGCCTTGCCTACTTGGCAGTCTGTGCAGCTCCATTTTCCAAGTTATGATGACTCCCTTTTCTACCCCCATATAAAGATGGAGCAGTGTCAAAAAATTTACATTTTATTTTCCATGCGTAAGTGTAAGACAAGGTATTCAAGTTCTATTTATTAGAAAAACAACAACTAATACCATCAGCTTTGGCATTTTGGTGAATAATCCTAAAGGACGTCAAAGAACTAGTATCCAAATGCTATCCAAATTACAGAGAAACAATGGAATGCCCAGCAGCCAGCCTCTGGGGTTTCAAATTATAATATACTGTCACTGGCAACCTGTAGCAGGTTAGAGCTGGGATTTCTTTCCTCAGCTGTGTTACGTCTGGTACACAGCACAAACATTTATCTCAGCAGAGAGGATAGGTTTTATGATGAGAAAACCCTGTCTTTCATAAGCCAAAATCAAATGACATTGCCTCTTTATACCAAATTGAACTGAGATGATCATTCTCCACAATTCAATAGCTACCGTGGTAAGATTTAAGAATATTTTAACACTAAACAAAGCTATATTACCTGCATTTTATGTAATCCAGATTGTATGTCTCTGCCATATTACTTGCAACATACTCAAATACTTACTACTTGATGTTTTTCCTATTATTCATGCTTAGCTTTTGCAACTCAGACTCATGCCATACAGTTCAAACCCCTTGTCATGCTCTAGTATTTGTTGCCAGACATGTTTCTACATGACAGATCTACTGAAGAACCAACAAGATTTGAACCAATCCCAGAACGCCCGAGCTATAAACATTTTTCGTTTAGTATAAACTTGTAAAGCACTGTTGAATCAGTCAACATCTTTTGGTTAATCAGAAGGAAGATGCATTTTCCTGATTTCAAAATGAATCTGTCTCTTGAAGTTATAGCTCATCAGCAAGTTTTCTAAAATACAGACAGTAAAGCCTGAAAACAAGAATTGTTGAGTTCCCTCACTTTCCAATAAATGCCTATATTCTGAATCAGTTTTCTCTTCAGCTCTGGGGAGGTGGGTCAGGCTACAGGATACTGCAAAGATTTCATATCTAAAGGACTTTTCCAAATACCCACTCATATGCAATTTGAAAACAGGGTTTAATAATGGAAATATTATCCCAGCCACAGCAGTGACAGCTGGCAGCAGCAGGTCTGAAGCAATCCTACCCTCCTGGATCTACTGAACAGGAAAGTGAAGCATGAGCAGCATGCAATAACACAGATAAGTTTTGGCTGTGTCCACTTGTAATCGCTGTATATGAAAGCTAATTTTACTTTTTGGAAGGCAATATGGTCTAGCAAGCAGAACTGGGTAGGGAATTCGGCAGTGTCACCTCCCTGCTGCCACTGGTCTGATTGAGGAGGTGGGAGGAACACCGGTGTTCTGCACTTACTGCCTGCGTATGCGGATGTACGGAGTGAAACACTTAGAGAGCTCTGAACTTGGAGAGTTTGCCATACACAGAATTGCCATACACATAAACATACAAAGGAAAGCATACATCCGTGCCCTGATCATTCATAATTACTGAATTTCACAGATGATAACCAAGACAAAGTTATTTTAGCATAATGTACTTATAACCTATGCAACAACTCGAAAATGCATAAACCTGCTTATTACTGCATGTGTATAAATAATTTCTACTTTCATGCTGGTATATGACTATCTCCCATGAAAATTAATTATTTTTATTTTCCAGCTATACATATTACTAGAAAAGAACTGTATGGAAAAGAAGTCAGACTATCTTTGCTATTATGTCATTCCAAAAATTAGGTTACTGCTGGGTTTCCTTCTTCATTGCATCTAGTAAGCGTTTAATCTTTCTGCATCTTTACAGATACACTTTGTTAAACAACCACCTACTGTAATAAACAATACATCAACTTTGCAGGCTCATAAAATATAAGTCAATCCCCTGGTACACAAAAACAGTCTTTAGAACTAGAATAAAATCTGTTTGGCATCTGAAAATGTTTTCTGAATAGATCTGAAACAAAAGTATACCAGACTATTACTAAATAATAGATAATTCCTCTACAATTCTTATGTAGAATAATTGTACAAAGACAGCTCTGTTAGCTGGCAGAACTGCAAATCACAACTGTTTATGAACCAAGATAAAAGAAAGTTCAAAATGCTTTCATAAGGTGAATTGTTTATTTTAACTTTTAAAAATCCGTACCCCTCACCCCCCAATATTAAAGCTTCAAAATCCAAAGCATATGTACAGAGCTCATTTCACATAATTAAGTTCTATTCAAAACAGATTTCGGACATATGCTCAAGTTGCAGTAAAACTCAGGGATCCTACAAAATACACATTACCACTTCGAAGGGACATAAGAGTCTTGTGATTCAGGTACAAAAGAGGGAAGCAGGGACTCATGTTCTGAGCAGTTCCGCACTACTCTCCAGGAGTTCAGCACTTAGGTTTTGCACTCCAGGCTTCCGTTCTGTGAAGAAAGCCCTTTCCAAATTGTCTCCCACTTATATTTTGCCACCACGAGGAAAATCATAGCTGCCCATAAAGCCCCTTGACAGATTATACTTCTAACATTAACTGGTGACAAATGACACAGGAATGAACTAATCAATGAAAAAAAATATTTCTGAACACACATGAGTTTCTGAAGATCTTCAGAAGGCACTGGAACATGGCTAAAAATTACATATGCTGCTAGCAGTTCACTCTTGATAATCCAAACTGACTCATTTGTCACCATCCCTCTTCCAGAACTTCCCTTTTCATGGACAGTAAACATACAAATCAAAAACTTGAAAAAAAAAAAATAATCAAAAAAACTCCCAATGCTGCTCTTTTAGAAAACTAGGTGTAGAATACAGTCAGAAAGCCTTTATATATACTGTATATATATAAAGATGTATATATATATAGTGTATACTTTATAGACAACAGAGCTCTCCTTAACACTTCAGAGGAAGTAAAGGAAACTACAGGTTCCTGTCAACATGCCTGCAGAGAAAAAAACCTGTCTACCATCACATCTGGCAATCAGCTCAAGTCTGGATCTGTGCAATAATTATGTTTAATCACTATATAAGGTTCAGGAACCAAAGTATACAGGCTTATTCTTAGCCCAGGGCTATTTCATCCCAAGAATAAATGTGAGTTCCATTTCCTACTTGTGTCACTGACACGTGGAAGGAACACAAATATCTTAATTTTTCTGTGCTTTAGCATTCCTCATCTGTAAGACCAGGAAAAAAAAATGTCTGCCTTAAACGTGGCAAGTTTCAGCCAATAATTAAATTCAAAATGAACAATAAGTATAAAATTGCAAAAAAGTAGCTGGAGGCAACTACTGCTTTTCCTTGAATCCCAGAGGAGTTGAGCTTATCATGAGTAGGAAAGCAGTACCCTTCCTTGAATGTCTCTCCATCAGCCTCTTCCTAACAGATACAAGGAGTACTGTGCAAGTCTATTGCAGCTGGGCTGTTCATGATGGATATCAAAAGGACAAAATGACAATAATATTTGGGAAAACAAAGAAAGTTGATCACAACATCACCTTTATTTTCCTCCATCTTCTCCTTTGCTTAAAGATCATTTTACATTGACACATCAACTTCAACCAGCAGTCTGGTTCCTTTTGTTCTCATATTTTAAAGCCCAGAAAAGTATCAAAATGGAAGAAAGGAATGCCTGAAGAATTCAAAATTTCAGTCCATCTTTCAAAACTGCTTATCAGTCGTCACTGTTTGTATAGTAGGTATTTGCTGTCCCACTTATGCAAGAGTAAAGAACGAACATAATATACAATAGCTTAGTAAAGAGAATGGAATTTCAACACAAAGGAAAGAAGATGGCCAGGGTTTCTCCAAGTCTAGGACTCTCTACACACTGATGAGTCTGTCTGCTCACTACTCTCTCTGATCTTTCACTTGTAAACTGACATGCCATTGCGTCTACCAACATCTCTTAAGCAAAGTTCTGCCCAAGGATTATATTTGGGTTTTGCTAAACAAACTCTCCACACAGCAGCAATCATGAACAGCTCTTGTCAGCTGGACTTTACAGCCACGTTTTGAAAATTTCACTACTTCCAGTTCTGTCTACAGACAGTTATCCAGCACAGATAAACGTCTCGAGGTTCTCACAAAGTGATTTAATGTCTCTTCTCACTAGTACTCAGGCACATGGAGTAACAAATACATCCATAAATGAAAACACAAGGAATGTTAGCAGGAATTAAACAAAGGACACACCGTTTGCATAAAGCAGAATGAGAGTTCTCAAAAATGAAAACAGGTCTGTTGACAAGCTAAAGATCTAATAATTTTTCCCCATAAATAGTTATTGTCTCTACTTACGTAAAAGGACAGAGGTAACACAAAAACCTGGTAGAGATTGTTACAGAAAGAAATCTGAATAAAACTGATCTGAACATTTACAAGTCTAAATACTTTGTAAAGGATAGTCAATCCTATGACTTTGTAAGTAGCAACATAAACTAAGAGCTAATAGATTTATTGATTTTATTACCCAAACATTTAATTGAGCTACTGTGTCACCCTTATAAAACAAGATTATTCAACATAGTTAATCTGATATGTATCGAGATTAAAAAAACAGAGCTGGACCGTGGTTTGTTTAGTTTTATTTGCTACTTTTCTACGGTCAGTTGCTTTTGCACAATGGTTCCACTCAACAGTATCAACATGTTATTCAGCACTGTTCTGCTTCCTCCATCCTCCTCCTGTATGTGCCTTCATCTATGATGGTCCAAAGACATTAACTGAACCCTGACTGGATTGGAGATTATCCATACCATGGATAAAGCATATCCATGCCAGGCCAAGCAAAGGTGACACACCTGTATGTGGAGCAACTCAAGTGACTCTGGGAGGGATACAAGGCTGAGTTTGTCACAAATCCTGCCACAGCCAAGGGCAGAAGCCCAAAGGCACAAGGATGGCGCAAGGAGGTACTGATGTGACCAAATGCTTTTATCTGCTTGACATCAATCTAGAATAAGCATAGGAAAGTGGTTGAGATCTGTGTTTTGCTTCATCTACTTAGTTGTCATGCAGCACCAGAAAACTCAGAGTTAAGGTGTTAATACAAAGCACGTGTTCCACATAGCACCATGAGTAAACCTCTTAATATCCAGGTCTGCCTGTTACCTGAGCAGCAAACAACTGATTACACTTCACTATTTTTGGGCTGTGGTGTGCTATTTTCACATACAGAAATAGTCCAGAACATGTACTGCTGGCTTGATCTTTTGGAATTTTCTATTCAGACTCTAATACCCCACCTTAGAAAACATAATAACAGCATGTTTTAAGTGAAACAAATTAAAAGGAGACTTCGCAGAAATGAGCATCCTCTGTAAAGATAATACAAAGTGTTTAATTCTAAATTCAAAGCCTACTGAATTCTGCAGCAGTGCAGTTTCTTGTGTAGACAAATCTTTTTGATTGTTAAACAGTTAATCTAAAATTTTTCCAGCCTACTGCTCCTGTCACACTCAATGACTGTGGAAAAAATCTGCAACACAATCTAGCTATTTCTGAAAGCAGAACTGGTAATACTTTCTGCTGACTCCAAGAAGTTTTGGCAAACTAATATGCATATATGCCTTTTATAATACATATCGTTCTCAAGTACCTAAATCCAACTTTGACATTTAACAGGAAATGGTCTTTGGATCGTACGTGTCTCCTAGTACATTAGTGAAAATTTATACAAATTTGGCCAAATGATGAAACTGAGGGAAATCTTATCCATGAGGGTCCAAAACAAAATGCAAAATTCTCAGCTCCTGTGGTTGTCTAAACTACATATGAAACGTTTGTGGACACCAACTCAGCCAGAGCTAGCTTGCAGCTGTGGGGCACAACTTGAATTCTTAAGTAGTGAGCTTTAAACGCCAAAGAGGGTAAGAAAATTCTCCATTTCTCTCTCTCACTGAAGCCCACAAGGAGCACAGAAAGGAGGACAAGTTGTTTGATTCAACGGCAAAGATGACAGAAGAAGCTGGAGAAGAGAGATGGAAAGAAGTAGATGGCAACATCAAACTCGTTGAAACTTGAATTAAAAGGTATAATAATGCAGAGTAGCATAAGAAAGCCCATGAGACAGTGTCAGCCCTTTTAGAGAAGAAGCTGAGTATGAAAAAATAAACTATAAGGAGATGCATTAAACATCAGGAACAAGCGTATGTATTTTATGGTTGATTGCTAAGTGAGCATCTACCCTGTGCATTCAGTTCTACCCAGGCAACAGTTCCACAGAAGAAGAAAATTTCATACTGTATTTAGAGATTGTCACACTTTGCAAATATGAGGGCACTAGCCATGGTCACACATATAATCTGATTTCTGGCAATTCTCTTGAGGTCTTACCTTTTCAATTTTAAAATATGTAAGAAGTGTTACAGTATTTTTACTGGTCAGATCTTCTGATATAAGGGATCTGAACAGAAGTTGTAAAGTAACTTAGCACTCACTTTCATGCACTAGGCATATACAGAAGTATCAAAACTGCTGTATTTTCTTTTTTAGCTTATTTTAAAATGTGTCATAACCTGCAGAGGTGCTTATTACCTGCTGTGTCACACAGGATCTCCACTGAGTTCAAGCCAACAAGATTGCAAGTCAAAAAGCTGTTCCAACATTCCTAAGAGACTGGCCAAAAGGGAATTTTCCTGGCTGGGCTGCTTTTGAGACTTGATCGAGGGACAATGTTGAGCTGCACATTTTGCCCTAGAACTCAACTTTTTCTAAAGTCCTTGGATTTTACTTTTTGAATCTCTTGTACATCATTACTTTAATGTATTTTTTCTGTGGCAGTGGTAGGAGCTTCTTCTCAAAAGTGGAGTTCTTTGTATTACAAAGACTAACCCTCTTTCTCCTATGTATCTTCCTGTTAAAAAGTATCATCACAAAATGAGTTGAGGGATTCTCCAACTCCACGTCTTCACAAATAGATTTTTTCACAGACCCCAAATATGCCAAAATAAGAATTTTTACCCTAAGCCCTGAAATAAGATCCACGTAGGCAGCACTCTCATTAAAGCATCCTAAGAACTGTTGTTTACATGGTCTAAAATACATGATATTTACCAAAATTAAAGTCCAAGTTAGAGCTAAATAACCCACTGAAATAGAATAATCAGCCCTCAAACCACATCTCAAGTGATTTCTAGAGCTCAAGTTATTGAATTCCTATCAAACATATAATAAAAATTCCCATTTCCTCAGATGCACTATAGTCAAACCCACCTGAAATCATTCACTGAAAATGATTTAAACATTACTTAGTGCTGAGATGCAGCTCGTTCACAACGTTCAGTCAAAAAAATAAATATCTGTGTCACACAGCTAAGAAGTATCACACAAATGCATTCGGCACAGAAATATACAAAATGAGATATATGAAGTAGGGAGACTGCCTTAGAATAATCACTGTGTTTATTTACTGAGAGAACAGAAAATCACTTTCATTGGAAGAAGAAAGTTCCCATCTCTGGCCAAAAGCAGTAACCAATACAAATCTACCCTATTCACTTTCATATACACCCCATGGCAGTCAGCCTCCTGTCCTCTTGCATATTAGGAGCGCCTCTAAACCATTTAAAACCAGATATATTGCTGCCAGGTTATGTTAGGAACTTCACCTGTACAGAATAGCAAGGCAAGAAAAATGAAACACTTGGTTCCAAACTGTTACTTGAAACAGTTTCATGATGCTATACCTACTTACAGCCCACCAGGATCAGGTCAGTAGATATCTAAAAGGACGATTAGGAACAATCTGGTACCAACTGGGAATACAGCACAGACCTTGGGAAAAGTCTGACAGATTTCTTCTTTATAGCAAGGTGTGTGATTTCATACCAACTAGAAAAAATAAAACTGGCTGAAATATTTACAGCAGTAATCTGGATTGAGTAAAAGCAGGCGCTGAAGAACACCGGGATATAGCTAGAAAGAGAGCTGTATTTTTCATGAAAACCAAGGCAGAATCTTTACCTTCAGGAAGTACTGATGTCAAATTTCAGAATAGAAGCTGTCTGTACAAATCAAAATAAAGCATTTTATTTCTTCACTTCTCATCTTCCATGAGAAGCAAAGGAAAGGGGATAAAATGAACAAGATTGAAAAGCTACTTGTGAAGTTCTCTTCTTTTTTTTTGGTCTGAAGTACAGTAACCAATGAAGAAATTTATACCCTGACCTGCTAGGTAGATTTTTCCCCTTTAAACATTAATAAGCTTATCCTATTTCAATGACTACATTTATGAACATGGGTCATCCCCCACTGCTTTCAGCCAGTGGTGATATTTTTATATGTGGAAACTTCAATTTGGGAGACAATCAAATGATTTTAAAGAAAGCTACATAACCATGGCCTAAGAGGGATGGTCTGGCATGAATAAATAATTGGGCTAAAAACACTGGAAGCAGAGGGTAGGTATTAAGTGTTTGTGCCCAAAATGAAGGGAAATACTAGCTGAGTTATACACGGATCTGCTCTTTCAGCACATTCACAGGAAAGCAGAGAGCAGCAAGTTGACAAAGTTTTTGTTTACATAAAGCTATTCAAAGGCTATAAGGCTGACAGATAACTGCAAATAGCTGCAGGGTAACAGAACAACAAAAGTGGCAGATGAAGTGAAGGCAAAACAATGTATATGAAAAAATAATCTTGACCCTACGTACAAAAGGGCAGGCTCTGAGCTGATCATTGCCACTCAGAAGCAAGATTTTGGATTATGACAAGTAATTTCATGACAATATCAGCCCAGTACTCATCAGCAATAAAAACACAAACTCAATATTACAAATTTTTAGCAAAGGAACAGAGAACAAACCAGAAAACATAATTATGCCACCATACAGAATCACAATCACCTCTTATCAAACCAGCTGTACAAGAACGGATAGAAGAGATACATCAACAGACAACAAAGATTATCAAAAAAGGTAAGAAACGGTTTCAAACTGAGGAGGAACCGAGTATACTGGGACTCTTCACCTTGAACTGATAACCACAGAGGAAATCTGAAAGAGGTCTACAAATTGCGAGTGGGATAAGGGAGATGGATGAGGACTGGCAGAACATTAAATGAAGCTGACGGGAAGCAAGCTCAAAAAATCCCTGATCCACAGAAGTTGCTGCCCAAGAGTACTGTGGAGGCAAGTTTGAATAGGCTTGAAGGGAGACTGGAAAAACACCAGGAAGATCAGCTTCACTGAAGATTACTAGAGTAACAAAGCACAACAGGCTCAGGAAATCCCTGAGCTAAAAATGGCCAAAGGTTGGGAGAGTACTAGGGGAATGTGCTATATTACATGTTTGCATCATTTATTATTTCTTAGGTATCAGCTTATGCTCAGCATGGAAAATAAGAATGACCATACTGATTCAGATTAAGGGTCTGTCTTAAGAAATTAAGACATGGTACTTAACGTGTTACCTTAAGTTCTTGAGTTCACTTACTTCACTCCTCATACAATTTGATGGCACAAAACTTTTAATACTTTGTAACTTACAACTTAATTTTGGATGCTGTAGCAAATGGAAGTATCCTACGACTTGACAATCATTCCTCCTCATCTCCATAATTGGGATTGAAAATTCAAATTTGCCCAAAACACAGAGTGTACCATGAGTGTGGCTGTGTGTTCCACCAGGAGAGCACCCTGGCAAAGTCTGGCAGTAGGAAAGAGGAGGCAAAGATCCAGAGAAGTACCAGAGTCACTCAGGAGCAGAGCACTGTGCGGTGCTTTAAAATGATAGGTGCAACAAGAACCTAGGAGGGTACTTGCCGACACTGGAGAAGTGTTAAAAGAGCTGATGGCAAAGTCAAATCACAGATGTCTTCCAAGATAATCAAGTTTAATAGTGAGAGCCAAGTAAGATAGCGTACCTAAAATTAGATCAAGAGGCTCATAAAGGGCAAGAGTCCAAAGAGGATGAGAAAAGGTTACTATACCACAGCTGGAGTGGAAACATCAAAATTCTGAGTGGCAACATGAAAATCTGTACATTTTACTGCTAAACCTTATCACATGCAAGCTATTAAAACAATACACATGCATACTATCACAACTGGAAATAAAATAGACTAAAATTCCTTCTAGTAATAACAATTTTTTTAAGGCATGAACACTCTAAGAGTCACACCCGATTTTATTCCCATGAGACTACACACTTGTGCAGTTTTGCCTAGCAATGTAGTTTACTTTGCTACTTGCAAAAGTAAACACTTTCTGTGATTATGGATTCCTGGAACAATCAACCAGCCTCTGAAAAGAAATTGCTTTGAAACAGGAACGTAAAACTCAAGACAATAATATTCTTCTATCAAACACTGAAGCATTCCAGCTCTTGCTATCAAAGCAAGGAAGAACAGAGAAAACAGCAGACATAGAATTCACGTCTTAAATTGAAACAAACAAACAAAAGTCTCTGGATACTAAGAAATCCAGCTGTAAGTTTCTAACAGCTCTTTTTTCACTAATCATCTTAAAATCACTGCACTACATATTCCGGCAAATTCTCACCACCTGAAAATACTTATATTAACATTATATGAAATTTTATATACAATTTGTAGTTTGATTTAATCTGTGGACCCAACATTTCCATTTCTCTAATTATTTGAATGCTGCAGCTAAATTTAAAAAAAAAACCAAAACAAAACATACATTCTAAAGAACCACTGGACTAAAATATTCAGTCAAAAACGTGCTCCCCACTTCTGATTTTGAGATAGCAGTCTTGGGATAGGAAAGGAGCACTGATTCCCCAAATGTAGCATGTATTTAATTGCCCTTTTATACTATAAATAATAGGAAGACTGTTTAGATCTGAAGTGAAAGGAAACAGAATTAAAAAAAATAAAAGTGCATTCCTTCCATCTCTGGGAAGCTCGGAGCACCAGCTACCATGGCAGATAGCCTGCTGAGGTTTGGCACAGTTTGAAACACCCGTGACAAAGCTCCACTTGGTGTGGCACATTTGGTGTTGGAAACCATTTTCACTCATGCTAGCACTTTTCATTCTACGTAAGTGACGTGAACTGGCTGATGTAAGTAGTACTGGTGTTGTAAGTCAGATACATCCAAGTTACTATAACAATACTTGTGTATTGTGATAGCTATCGTTTGATCTTACAGCCAAACAAGTTACAAAGCTTCTGTCTACTAGAGAGACTTAAAAAAAATCATTACCAAAATACAACAGTTATATGCTAAAGAAGCTTGTGCAGCCAACTTTAACAACATCTCAATCTGTATCAGCAGAAAGACAGTGTTCTGGAGAGTTTTTGTGCCCCACGTCCCCGCACAGCCTACCCTGCCCCTGGCTGCCTTCCCAGAAAAAAGCAAGGCCCTGTACACCAGTTTCCACCAGAAGTCCCACAGTACTTTGTCACTCCTCCTGTTCCCTAGTGGCTGACAGTAAATTTTTCAATCCGGCTCCCAGAGCAGAGAAAGGAAATAAGGTGACAGGCAGACAGGAAAGGGGGAACAGAAAAAGCAAGGGGCAAATAGTTTTCCTGAGACTTCTTGATTCCCACCCACCAAGCCACATTCCAGAGCTCCACAAGGGAGAGCCTCCTCTTTAGTACAGAAGATAAAGTAGTATCTGACACAGTGTTCTCTTACAAAACACTCATCCAAGGAAAAAGACTGAGCAAAATATGAAATACCCAGTGTGTTGCACTCACGTGCTCTCATACCAGTCTAAATCCCACCAGAACACAGTAAACATTTGGGAAGAGAAAGAACTGTACCTCATGTTAATACCCTGAACATATAAAATTCCCAAATACTTCTCCAAAGAGCCTGAGGATTAAAAGGCCTGGCTGGTATGTCACAGTGATTCATTGCTTAAGTCCAGAATATTAAAAGATTAGCCAGCCAGAAGGAACTGTTCTTTTGCCATGAGTGATATTAGTTAAAAGGTAAAGACATCTATAGGAGGTATTGTGAGAAAAATGGCAGAGGAACAAATTGAGAAGGACATTCAAAATATTTTTTTAAAAGGTGGGGAGTAGAGGATGATACTACAAAACCCTTTGAAAGCTGAAAAATGAGAGAAAGATAAAAAGTTAGAAATTAAAAGTGGAAAATGCAGGCATATGGTTGTTCCTTCAGAACTTTCTAGCTCACATTTTCCTCCAAGTTTAGCAACCTTAACTGCACATTATTCAAAACAGGCTCACTTGGTAGTAACAGAAGATACACGACCAACAAGGCAGAGTAAGTTTTGATTTCAATAGCTAAGTAAGACTTCAACATATGGACAACAGGACCAGGGCAGTGATTGTCCCCCTGTACTCAGCACTGGTGAGGCCGCACCTCGAGTGCTGGGTTCAGTTTTGGGCCCCTCACTTCAGAGGGGTCATTGAAGTGTTTGAGCATGTCCAGAGAAGGGCAAGGAGGCTCATTAAGGGTTGGGAAAATGTCTTATGAAGAACAGCTGGGGGAGCTGGGTTTATTTAGCCTGGAGAAGAGGAGGCTTAGGGGAGACTTCATTGCTCCCTACAACTCCCTGAAAGGGGGCTGTAGTGAGGTGGGGGTTGGTCTCTTCTGCCACGCCTACAGTGAGAGGACGAGGGGAAATGGTCTTAAGTTACAACAGGGGAGATTCAGATTGGATATTAGAAAAAATTATTTCACTGTTAGGGTGATCAGACATTGGAACAAGTTGCCTGGGGAGGTGGTGGAGTTGCCATCCCTGGAGGTATTCAAGAAGCACCTGGATGAGGCACTGAGTGATATGGTTTGGTGTTTTAGGGGCTATTCTGGTGCTGCTGGGTAGACAGCTGGCCTGGATGATCTTGAAGGATTCTTCTGGCCATAAAAATTCTGTGATTCTGTGATATGTGAAAAATTAGTTTTTGTCAAAATGTACAAATATGTGAAGAGTAACTCCCAATTTGATTTTTTCCACTTGGTCTTTCTAGAGTTTGGTGCAAGGAGCCTAGTAATAAAAGCAACAATGCACTAACACCAAGCAGTTCATCAACAACTCATACTAGCTGTACATAACTCTCTTGGAGAATAAAAAAGTCATTCACTTCCAAGAGCAAGCCCTTATGTACATGTTAGAAACAATGTAAACAATTTTGAATTGGGACTGTGCTAATGTTATGGTTTGACGAGGCACAGGCAAAATTGTACCCATGAGTTAATTTGCATTAGTTCTTCTATTATGAATTCCTAATCCAAACAGAAATCTCTAACCTTACTGAGATCAATTATGAGTCAACCTCAGGCAAAGGTTATAACGCTGATTTTGTCTAACAAAAAACTTCTTTGCAGGTATCCTGCCTCTACCAGAGCTTTATGTCAAGCAAGTACTTCATATGAACTTTTCATCATTTTCATTAGCACAGCCTACCATCTTTCTTAACAGCAAAGCCATATATGTAGATTCAAACAAAAGCTATAAACTGTCTTTTTATGAATGGCTTCAGTCTGCAGCACCCAGCACTAAATACTTACATCTTGCCCCAGCATAAAAATCATAGAAATGCAGCAGTGACAGGAAGTATCACTCCAGAGTTTACTATTTGTCTGACAACAAATAATAAAACCTTATCCTAATTACTAATCCTTAACTAATGACTTTTATAATGATTAGCTCCCATTAAAATCAACTGAAAGAGTAACAAAGTCCCTCTAAAGGTAGTGACAGGAAAGCCTGACATGTAAGAATATTTTGATTCTTGGTGGATGGCTCCATACAGATGGCCTGCTCAAGGGTAATACTGCTAAACAGACAACACAAGTCAGCAGCAGAGATGCAGTGGATTCTTGCAAGTTCCTCCAGAAAGGTCAGCTAGATAATGGTCTGGGCATCAGATCAGTCCCTGTGCCATGCCCTCTGACCACAAAATATTTCATTTCCTCAATTTAAGAATTCCTCATGTAATCCTTCACCATACATACAGGTTTCCTGGGATTAGTTATCTCCACATCTGAAGAAGTTCAGCTTGTGGTGAGGCAAGGGGTATGGTTTCCTGTGTGTTTGTTCTGGAATACCTTCAGGGGCACTTACTGCCCCTTCTGCACCATCATTCACCCTCTAGAGACTGCAGCTTGGCAAAAAAACCTCTTCAGAGAACAGAAGATTGACATGTTGGTTGTTCTTCATCACACAGGAGGAGGTGATCCTTTTATTACCAAATTCATACAAACCATAACATCAAGAATATATAGAATGCCCGGTGGGATTTACCCGCAACCCATGTCATAAAACCAGCATGCTGTTTCTATGTGGTAAATGTCACATTAGCACATATATAAAATATAAAATTTTCCTCCGTTTCTAACTTTATATGCTCTTCCTAGCCTACCACATTCACCTCTGCCCTTCAGTATTTTCTTTAGATTTCTTGCATTAATTTTAACATTTATTCTGTTCACTTGGAATGCATCCTTCAGCTACAAGGATGAGTAAGGTATGTATCAGCTCTCTATATAACCAATAAACTAGTCCTTTCCTGTATGCTTTTTGGTCTCAGAGGAGATAAGCACACACACACATATATATATATAAAAATCATAGGGGAGTGTGTACTTTTTATATATATACCCTCTACATAAATGTGCATGTGACTGGCAGTTAGCTGAAGAGGCTGAAGATGACAATAGTAGGGCACTTCCTCTCCAACACTGCAAAAAAGCCTGAACTGGACGGGTGTTTGTTCAGACTCCAGGGTCCAAACATTTTCTTTGAGTGTTGCCCTCAGCCCCACGCTTCCCTTTCATGTTTTCAGTTGCCATTAAGACTACTTAGAAGCCCCCTCAGGAATGAAAAGCCTCCCCTTGCACTAACCAGAAGTCTTTCTCATGCTCTGTGCTACCAAAGTACCTCAAAGCAAAGGCAGGATCAGGCAGGGGTTCCATCACCACCACTGCCTACTAATAGGGTCACAGCCTGGGGAGCACTCCACCCATGGGAGAACAACCAGCCCCACCTAAGCCCTGAAGTCAGCACAAAGAACCTTTGCTCCTTCTTTCACAAGACTATTATTATGTAAATCACTTAACGAAGGGGTTAATGAGTCTCTGTGCCACAGTGTGTCACAACAGGGTGACTGAATTTATTTTAACCAGGGTGTTAAAATGCACAGTTTGAACAGTTTTTGCTGTATCCTATAGAGGATAGAGTTAAAAAGGAAGCCCAAAGATATCTGAACTAACCTATGAAAAAGTTAGTGGTGATTCAACCCATAACTTTGTAATGATCATTTCTGTTAAAGAAAATAATTCAGTGGTGAATGACAGCAACTGAAAGCAAGAAAAAGGAGTCAGGGAAGCACAGCTTGTGTTTTTAAATGGAGGGCAAGAAACAATTTGGCATGCATTTTTTCTAATAAAAACATACCAGAAATTTTACAGCACAAAAACCTGAATGTTCACTCAAAAGCACAAAGCATCTGTAGAAAACACTGCATTATCTCAGAATGTAACTATGACACAAACATACAGAGCTATAAATACAATTACATCTGTAGTTTTTATCTAAAGTAATCAGACGTTATGCATGAAAATATCAAAACCAGAAGGAATACATCAGGTTTTGATAAAGGTTGAGATATTCTAGGATTTATATGGCATTAAATTTTGCTCTAAGTCAAGACAGACCAGTTCCTAGCCTAAAAAGGGAGAAATGTCAAACTTAATGAAGCCCACTTAAATTTCCAGCACTCCCATTGTTTTTACAGGAAAGGTGGTAATATGTAGTCAAATATAAACCGATGAGAGTTTGCAGGAAAGAATTTCTCCTTTGCCTATACTTACAAAGCTGTATATTTTGTTTACAGTTGAATCTTAACACATTAAAAGAAAAACATAACCCAAATATTAAGGAACAATGCTACATACTCCAAGATTATGTGTAGGGTGAAAGCAACCTTATGAAGAATTGTTAATTGTTTATTCTTCTGCTATCAAACATATGTTGAGACCACTTGGTAGAAAAACCTGGAAGTTCTCCCTGTTTTAAATTGTGGAATTTTTTTTACCTATTTTGTTTAACCAAACTGAACTCTCTCACAACACTAACACCAGATTTTTGCTCAAACGAAACAATTAAGGAAAATCCATGCTCTGAAAATGACAAAACCAAAGAACTTCCCAAAAGTGAGAGTTGTGTTGAATTTCTGTACTTGTGAACATCTTGTTCTGAATTTTCCTATTTTAAATCCAGCAGCAGCTTCCAAACTGAAGGAATATGATGGCAGTGAATGCATTAGCAATTTCTATCCAGTTCAACAGGGTCCGATTCGAGCTGGTAAGAAAACAAAATACTCTTCATGAAAAATAAACATACAATTGCTAGACTGTTTTCTGCATAAAAAAACTCCACAAATCCACCAGAAAAATGTATCAAAATTCTGTAACGATTCTAGGCATGATTTATCAGGTAGTATTATTAAAGTCTCAAAACAGAATGTTAAAATCTACCCACAGTTTTCTTTTTGCATATGCCATACTGGAAAATCATTTAATGTAATTATACTTTGAGGTGCAGTTTCATAATTCAGCTCCTCTGAAGTCTGAGCTGATGTTCCACGGGTCACTTCCCAGTGTTCCTCCCCACGTGCACCACTCCCCTATCCTTGCACGTGTTGAGTCTCCTTTATCAGTGCTGTTCCTCCCACGGCCATGCTGTCGCACGGCTCAACCAGGTCTAATGGTCTAATGGTTAGGAATATGATGGGATAAAGGTTGGACTTGATGACCCTGGAGGTCCCTTCCAACCATAATGATTCTACGATCCAGCAAAGCGCAGAAGTGGGGGCAAAGCAAGGATTAACTCCTCTAGCCAAATTATGACTTTTCTTCTCCCTCCTCCTGCCCTAAACTACCAACAGAAGAATTTCAGGTTAGGGAATGAGGCAACAGCCCAACCACAGATCTCACCAGGAAAATAAAGGTCTGGGTTTTGGCGTGGTTGGTTTGGGGTTTTTTTCTGTTGGAGGGTGGGGGTTGGTTTGGGTTTTTAGCATTTGGGTTTTTTTTCAATATAAGAATCAAAACACCAAATTAATTTTCCCTTTTACACTTTCTTCAGCTAAAACACAAGCACATTGTTTTCCACTGCAATTTTACTACCAAGCTGCAAAACCTCTCAAAACAGAGGTATCTAATGGAAGTTTTGACACATGCTTAGCTAGACCCACTCTAGTCAGTGCTGGTTTGAGCAAGCTCTTTCCATGCGAAGGTCTCTTACATTTTCATACACGAGAGATTTTCCTGCAAAGGTCTATATTTGGGGGATGGTTCTTCCTATTTAAAATCACTGATGTGCTCTCACCTTACAGAGGTTGTTGAAATGCAGACAGTTGGGTGGTTTTGGGTTTTTCTGGGGGAAAAAAATTGAATGCATTTTCTTACAGGTAAGAAATGTCAGGTGTCTAGCACTTAATTGCTTTGCATCTAGTGCATGTGAAACACTGCCAAGTCAAAGTGGCAAGTGAAAATAGCTAGTAGAAGCCACTTTGGACATATGTAAATAGCTACTTGAAGGAGAAGAAAGGCTTGCAGGGGTTAATTGGCCAGCCTAAAGCCATATGATGTACAGATCTGTACAGATACTACTTGGACGCCAAAAGCAGTATTGTGTTTTAAATGTTTTTGGAGAGTTAGCATGTCACAGAAAGCAAATCTGCTTATATTCAGATGAAAAAAAGTTGGTTATTTTCCTCCCTTCCCATTGACTCTTGCACTAACACTACAATATTTGCCTATTACTTTTGTAATGATCGAGTATAGTGGAAAACTGTAGATTTTTTTTCTCTCTGGATCATTAAAATTGAAGCAAAGAATACCTTGGTGTCTTTTCAGCTTTCATAATCAAGACCAGAGTTCCTCTACCACTACATACACATTCTTATGCATCTTAAGGTGGGTCATTTATACTCAGGAAGGTGTTAGCGCTTCTCTTACATAAATGACTGAGTATGCAGGAAACAGGAAAGTTCCAGAGTTCACCTTCACTAAGCAGTGAATATGTTGAGAATGTTGGGGTTTTTAATTACTGTTTTTACTTCTCATGAAGAGCAGAGAGTAGAGACAAAGTGACTAAGAACATTAATCCAACTGAAAATCTGATGGTTACAAAATGTTGGATGGGATGCAATTCTTCAAGTGGGTATAAAGTTTAACAATTAAACCCCTCCACACACACAACAAATGGAAAACTGCTTGGAAGCTTTACCTCACTCACCACTGAAACAGAGGTACTGAAAATACATAGTCCCCACCCAAATATAATTTCCCACTGTCTTCCCTTCCTGTCTGGAAAAACAGTAAAATCAAAAGGTTCAACACTCCACCTCACCCCACTCCCTTCGCTTACCACAAGCAAAAGTTTACAAGTGTCTTTCTGATTTCTTCATCCCTGAACAGGAATGAACTCATCATCATCAGAGGCAGAATCATTTTGCCAAAGTGGTACAAAGTTATCCTACACGACATGATACAGAAGGCAGTTTTACTCTGATTTACTGTAATAAGCAAACATCGCACCCCTCCAGAGCTGATAAATAATTCCCAATGCATTTTCAGTTTGCAATAGGAAATGGAATTCTTACAGAAATACGTATTTTGTAGATCCTCATTCCTATAATACAAAGTCATAAAGTATTGCTGTATGTGACCTGTACAGGCAAGCCTATGAAGGCCTTTAAATTCCATCCAACCCTAGAAAAGATGCCTCTCATTTAGCTGCTTTAAAAAAGAAACATATCACTATCTGTAAGTTACATACTGCAAATGAAGCAAATGGCAATCACATTCTCGACATAAAAATCAATTTGCATGATGCATGTTATGTTCCATGGCTATCTATACCACATTCTAGGTCAAAAAATGAAAAGTCCTACTATGAAGAGCTACGAGAGTCCCGTCAGTATCCTCTGCAGAATTCACCAACGTGGCCCTGTTGGGATCCTTATTTTATAAACAGGAAACTGAGCACCAGGAAGCCAATGCAAGTTTACCCAAAGTGGTCCAAGAGGCTGATATGAAAATAGATGGAGGCTGAAAACCTGCATTCCGGGCCCTTTCTCTACCCATTAGAAAGCATCAGCTAAGAAAGAAAAAGGCATCTGCCCTGCTGGTTTAGCCAGACCACACCACAGGTATTTGCATAGCAATTTAAGAAAGGGTAAAGTTCAGATCCTTCCTGTATAAGCTTCTCCCCCACCTCTCAAGTCACAGTTTCTTGTAAACTATTTTTGCTGCAGCAGAAGTAAATGCTCACACATTTGCCAAAGAGCCTTCAGTGAGTAACTACTCTTGGTCTGACACTAACACAGTGTATTGCTCACGGAACTTAGATCCTTCCCAACCTCTATGGTTAAACTGCTTCATGTTCTTCAGGAACAGCTGAGTCTGTTCTTGATAGCTTTACCTGTCATTTTAGATAAAATGTTAACTTCTGACTTCATGTATTTAAAACATGTTTCATATATTTTCATTTTCCCTTTCTACTTATAAAGCACAATCTGTTTGGCATCTACCAAATTTTCTTTAAATTTAACATTGTTAAGGTAAAGCCTGAAATGGGCAGAAAGCCCAAGCATGGGTTTGTGGTTTGGCTTGAGTTCAAACAGAAAAGCAGTAATGAAATCTGAAGGCAAGGAAACCCACCTACCCAAGCCGGGACCATTATCAAAACAGCTCTGAAGCTTCTCTGCTCTGCACACCCACGTTCTCTACAGATGCTGCAAAGGTCAAGCCCAGACCCGATTCTGTCCTGCCCAACACATACCACCATGAAAATTGAATGATAGGGATGACAGACCACGAGATACCCAGGCTGCTCTTTTCTGTTCTTCTACAGTGGCACTCATTGAAAAACAACCCCTAAAACAAGTCTACTGTTCCAGCTGAGCAAGGAAGGTACCAGCTACATTTGCAAATGCGCTGCCAGATTTCTCATTCAACAATAATGACCACAGACCTTAGAAAAAACAAAAGTTCAATGAAAACTTCACAGAGCTCCCCATCAAAGGGATAATTATCCTTCCACCCCGCTGAAGTGCAAACTAGCAGAGTCAGAGCCAGTTAATTAAAAAGCCACATAAGTTACATGGTTATTTTTTGCTACCCTGCCACACAGCTTGATGGTCACCAAGTGAGGGGAAAGAGAAAATCAGGAAAGTATTTGTAAGGGACATATTAAGGATTGTATTTTGCAACCAAGAAGCAGTTAATGATGGAGTTAGTTTATAGACCCCTTAGGAACGAAGGCTTGCTCACTGGCATGAGGAAGGATTACACAATCTGACAGAATGGGCTGGGCAAACAGATGAGGAGATAATACACACCAGGAAGGGCACTGAGAAGAGTTACGCACACGAGATAAAACAGTTGATCAGTTTAATTAAATCCTTTCTGTTCAAACACTTCTGTAAGGAGACATTCTCTATACACGTGCCAATATTTTGAATTAACGTTTTTTTCAATAACTTTTAAAATTATTTTATTATTTATTACTTTCCAGATTTTGTACCATCTGGAGAACAAAATTTCCCCGAATCTTTTCTCTCTCTGTGTGCCTCTGTTAACTGGTTATTATCTTTTCTAGCAGCTCAAATCATTGCCCTAAATTTATTTCTTCATTCCAGTGCAATGACCAAGAAGTCAGACTACACTGTCAGAAACTTCAATCACACAACAGCAAAACCTCTCTCAACACATGAATGAACACCACTCGGTTTTGCTTTCAAAATACCCATTAATTACCCATACTGTGAAACAGTAGAGACAGCACTATCAGAAATGGTGCACTGTACATTCTGTAAGCAGGTACAATCATGTACAAAGCACATCAGTTTTTAAAAATAGCCCTTCAGGGACCTAAGGATGATAGTTCACTTGAAAAAACAATGGGAACATCTCACCATACCTCCAGTTTAAAAGTACCTATGAAAAGTTTTATAGCAATGAACTTCCATGGAAGTTGTCCTGTGTTAGACAGGATTAAAGCTTTACATTAATATACACTATTATCTTTGTGCTGCCTAAATATTACAGTAAATGTAGTATCAAAAGTGGTTTTGTTTACTATTCATTAAGTACAAATACATATTTACAAATACCAATATTATTTATCCTAATAAATATTTAGGAACATTAAGACCTTAAAAAAAATCCTAGAAATGTACCATCTCTACAAGTACAGTTCTTCTTCCAGTACCTGAAGGGGACTACAGGAAAGCTGGAGAAGAACTTTTTATGAGGACATGGAGTGATTGGACTAGGGGGGATGGGTTCAAACAAAGACGGTAGATTTAGATTGGATATTAGGAAAAAATTCTTTCCTGTGTGGGTGGTGAGACACTGGCCCAGGTTGCCCAGAGAAGCTGTGGCTGCCCCCTCCCTGGCAGTGTTCAAGGCCAGGCTGGATGGGGATAGAAGCAACCTGGTCCAGTGGGAGGTGTGGGCAGAGGGATTGGAACTAGGTGGTCTTTAAGGTCCCTTTCAACCCAAAACATTCTGTGAGTTTATGATTCCAAGGAAACATTACATGGTTGAAACTACTTTAAAATTCCTACATTTTTGGGTTTTTTTCCTATGCAAAATACTTCAAGTTGAAGATCTTTGCTCCCATTTTAGCCAAATTAGATAAGAAATTCAATATGAAAAATTGTACAGAGGATATAATTCCACAGACTACTCAACTCATTAAATTTGTGAAATAATTAATCCGTGACTTCTGTGACTCAAGTAAAGCTACCAAAGGACTATTGCTACTGCTTAAAGACAGATTAAAGCTGCTGTAGCAATATCCTGCCAAATAGTACCAAACACTGGGAATTTATTCTTTTTGCTGAGATGTAACATAACATAAGCTCGTGGTTCACATACATTTATGATTACAGTAGGAGGTTGGGGGGGAGGGGGGGGGGAAGAGGAGAGACAGAAAAGAAAACTGTAAGAAGTCACAGTCATGACTGGTTTATACCTGCTATTGAAAATGCTTAATTTATTTCTAATATCACTATTTTACAGCAATGATACCTTGACTTGGCTGAACTTGTTCCTTGTCTGCATCTGGCTTGGTATATTTTGGTTTTTGCAAATAAACTTTTTCATAAACCAACCACAGCCCAAACACTTTAAAATCATACCACAAGTAGAGAATTATTTTTTACCTGGAGCACTAAACTTTTATTAGCATTAAAAAGCCACCTATATGTGTACACGCTTACTTAAAGATTTTTCTAACTATTCAACAAAAATTTGACTGAGAAAATTAATGACTTATTGTTTCAATTAAGAAGGAAGCTTTTCATGACAAGGAGACTCCTTTGTAAAGTCTGGGCTTGAAATGATGAGGTTTTTTCCTTCCAAATGATAAAAACACGCGTGAGACTGAAGGAAGACTGAATATAAAATTGGATTTTCAACTGTACAACCTCATACGTGGCTTCCTGAAAATATTCTGAGTGTCAAAAATTTCAGCATCCATTGTTTGACACAGATTTTTAAATACTGTGTATTTGCCAGTTTTGTGGCATTAAAGATCAAGAAATAATTAATCACAACACCATCATCACTCTTAAAATATTTAATTATTATTAACTGGAATAATTTCTTTTAATAAGTTTTTCCACATTACAGTGCTGAGTGTTTCTACTCCTTATTTTAAAAAGTCAAGACAGTAAAAACATCAGCCTACTGGTGACAGTTCCTAGGAACAATAATCTACCAACAAGGAAATCCTGTTACATCGATACTTAGCACTAAGACTGTGAAAACTACCAACTTTCAAAGTATAAAATAATAATGTATTTGTTTGTATTGAAAACTACTACAGGTTGATTGTATTTTATTAATACATAAACATTGAAGAAAGCCTTGAGAAACTTTTATTAAAGTAATAAGGAAACACCAATTAAAGCAAAGATTTTCATCTAGCCCACCCTCTTCTCACAATAGTTTCTCTATACAATAATTTTATTTCCATTGCAATTGTACACCTCAAGCACAACTTGCTGATGAACACTGGGTTAGATGTTCAGTTTACCACTACAATGAGCAAGAATTAGAATCACAAATACTTTTACTAATGGCCTTCCCTCAGACACAGGAAATATATTTCAAAGTATACAATATTATCATGCATTAAACACATTTCTTCAAAATATTTTGGTACTATTCATATACTTCTGCAGTGTAAGGAATGTCACCCAAAATCTGCCATGTTTGGTGTAAAAATCACATAGCTGGGAGATACACATGAGAGTAGAGGAACTTTTCACTACATGGAACATAGCGTGTATGTTCAGTGGATCTGAACCGAATCTCTTGTAGGGTAATCAGTACTGCAAGTTGGTCACAGATATGTGAAAGCAGCAGCTTTTGCCATGACGTGGATAGTCTGACAAATCCAAATCTATTTTTTAACAGTTATGTTATTTCACAATATGTTAAGATCATTATGACATCTCTTGGGTACTTCACATGGTTACTTTAATAGATGTCATTTTCCTTCCCACAAATAACTTGCCTTTTTCCGTTTTCTTCACCTCTTTTCCTGATCATACATTTCAAAGCTCACAGTGCCAGTCCACCCTTCTGTTTCTGGGAGCCTCTCAGAGACATAAGTCACCAGTTTGTTCATTCATTAATTTACTTGTTGCATACAAAGAAATCTAAATGTTTTCTTTCTGATTACTTTCTTTGCCTAAAATTATCAAGTCCATTATTTACGGCAGCAGTAATAAGCATTTTCTCCCAGGAACAAATCCAAGGTCTGAGATTCTTTTTAGCCTACTGATATCATGTTTTATATTTTCATACCTTGGAATAGGGCATAGTTTTCACTCCAAATTCCGTATTTAGACATCGAAAGATTTCAGCTTCATCTCACTTTCGGCTACAATTAATTTTTTGGGAAATGATAAAATATCAAAGGATTCTAATTTTGACCCTTAAATAAACCACACTTATCAGTAATTCAAAATAATACAAAACTTCAAGACAGAGTGGAGAAAGCAAAGGCTGTCTAACAAATAGGACTAATCTTTTTGTTTATTATTTGATTGTGATTACTACAACATAGCCCATTTCAGAATTAATCTGGTAGAAAGGTAAAAGGCAGGTTATTTTTTTATTATTATTCAAGATGCTCCATTCTTCAGGGTTTTTTAAGGCTCTAGTACATTGTACTTAACTAGACTAATTTTTCTATTTATCCAGATGATATATCTTTTCTTCCCCTTTATAACTATTTTCAAAAATTATTAATTTTTTACTTTCTCTTCTAAAAGAATAAAATCATTTGGTTTGTGACCAGCAAGAAGATACAGAAGAAAAACACTGAAGATTTCTTTGCCTAGCAAATTAAAAGCCAGATCATACAAAAATAGAACCTCCTACACAAACATACTTTAAATAAATTTCTCAGGAGATGGCCAGTAAACTATTAAAGGACAGCCATGATACATGTGAGAAGCTTCACTTCTCTCAAACAGTGAAAGCTTTCTCCCTCTGCATGTACCACATTTGTTAGCAATATCAGAAAAAAGTTTTCCTTCTCCATATTTAAGCAGAGCATTTTATATTAATTTCCCAGATTGATCCTCCCCTTTGATGTTAAAAAGATGGAATACTTCATGATAAAGCTCTTAGTAATGCCAGTAGAAATAATCTGTAACAGTTGTCCATGGCCGTATAAACATGGAGAGTGGCATCAAACAACCATAAAAAATTCAACTGTTCAGGCAGCTTGAAGTTTCCCTTCCAGAAGCAAAAATTATCACTGGAAAAAAAAGTCAGTTGGAAAACAGAATTTCAAAGCACTTCCTGAAACAGGGGAGAAATAAAGGAGGACACTCCTCAGCACTCAGCAGCACCAACAGCAGCAAAGATGCCTGTCTGTGGCAACACTGGCATACGGACTACAGCAAAGACAGGTCCAAAATCAGCATTACATCCTCCCACAGTCAATGGGCAGTAAAGATCCTGTCCTGCACTCGGGCAACACAACAGCAACTGAATTTCAGAACACATCGTACAATGCCTTATGCTTTAGATGACTGTAGAGAAGAAATGCATCTTTCAGATACTGGAGCACCTTCTGGTTCTCATACTTCCTTATCTGGTACCTCCTGAGGGATCTCCAAAAACCGGACAGATGCAGATATTCAGGTTTTCTGCCATTTGACTAAGCAATTCATGAGACAAAGCTACTCTTTGGACCATATCTCAGAGCTCTATAACCAACTCCACTACTTCAATTGCAGGATGAATATTAACCAAACTCCCAGAAGCACCTGCCCAGTTCTTTTTAGGCTACAACAGTACTCAATTTTAACAAGACTTTGAAAAAGGCTTTGGGTAAGGTATTTCTTCCCATTCTAACATGCCTACATCAGAAAACAAAAACTCACTCTAAATTCAAGCAGGGCTCAAGAAGAGATCCCATTCCTCCACCACTTCTGAAGTCACCAACCTAACATTAAGACTAACAAAAACTGTGAGCCTTTACAGGGTCTAGCACAGCAGCTCAGACTGAACAGATTCCTGCTCATTCAGGACACAGAAAGGATTGTCTCTGAAAGTGAGCTGGCATTCATGAAGCTGTTCAGGACTATCAAACTCCTTACTGAATTGATGCTGGTGTGGAAACCTTGAGACACGTTTCAATCAGACAAGCACAATTAACAGCCACCTACCTTTACTGTTGCTCTTTCAATTTCCCTACTAACAGCCATCTTCATGTGAATGCTCTGAATAAAAAGTATTATTGTGAAGCACTAAATAGTACTGTGATCCGTTCTAGAGATGTCATAATCACAGAATCACAGAATTCTAGGGTTGGAAGGGACCTCGAAAGATCATCCAGTCCAACCCCCCTGCCAGAGCAGGGTCACCTAGAGTCCATCACACAGGAACACATCCAGGCGGGGTTTGAATGTCTCCAGCCAAGGAGACTCCACA
>VZRW01011144.1:423541-438936 GCA_013398125.1 Aegotheles bennettii
ACTGACCTCCAACTGGATTCTGTCCCATTGACTACAACTCTCTGACTTCTTCCCTTTAACCAGTTCTTAATAGTTTAATATTCAGTAATAGATAAGGCCAATAGGCAGAAAAAAGTCTGACATTACACAATGCATAAGTAAAATCAAAAATACTAAAGGATTCTGAATCTATTAGGAAATATTTGGGTTACATAAATACTGTGCAATGATAATATATAACGCTGAATATGATGTAAATGAAAACTGTATCCCAATGCATATCTACAAAAGGGGTCCTGAGGTACCATATCATGCAGATTCCCAGAATAAAGGTAACTAACTATCTCCCTTCCTGAAAGAAGTGGGACATATTTCCAAAATCATATGACCAACTTTGCTGAGACAGAATTCTAAAATCATTTTTCTGTTTACAGAAACTGTGACTTTGAGAGGCTGCAGAATCCAAATCTGTGAGAACAGTGGGCCAGAAGAGGTGAAGCCCAGGGCAGCTGACCCAAGCTGGCCAACCCAAGTATTCCATACCATAAACGTCACCCTCACCATACATCAGGAAGTTTGCAGGGATGTCTGGGGCATCTACCATGGCTGCATTCTCAAGAGGGTCCTGTCTGTCTCGTCGGTCATCCCACACCTGAGGCTGCTCCTCTGCTTGCTGTCACCACCGTGTTCTCACTGGAGCTGTTGTGCTCACAGTGTGGGCACTCAGCCCTCACTGCTAGAAGCACTCAGCTCAGGACTGCTGTCTGAAGCTGAGTATGGCTTTGCATCTTGTATTAGCATTGGGGTTAATAGCAGTTCATTACTATTACTCTATTAAATCTGTTTTCATTTCAGCCCATGGGTCTCCTTTCTTTTCCCAATTCCCCCTCCCGGGTGGGGTCGGGTGATAGAGCAACTGCCCAAACCACAACACCAACTAAAGAAGCAATCCTTGTTTTTCTTAACTTCAAATACTTGGTATGATAGCTTTAGTGGTTCTAACACTTCTTAAAATTGTACTGCCACAGAATCTATCAAGCAAAGAGTAACAGCAGACTTTACACAGCTGCATTTGTGGAAACAAACAGAAATAGAAAAGTATTTCCACTACATTGCAGGTTCAACTACAATCAACAAAAAGATAAAATATCACACTAAAAAAAAAGAATTTACTGCCGTTGCCTTGAATCTCAACTGAATGTTTTGAGCTCATGACCACCTCTTTACTTAAAATTCAGTCACAAGGTTGTATGATCCTAAAATTGTGTCCTTGCTATAGAGACAGGCAATAACCACGAAAAAGTTAGTTCTTCTCCTGTTTCAGTATTATTGCCTTTAAGATTATACTGACTTATTAAAACATTACAGAAGATCTGACAAGCCAGTCCACTGTACTTAAGAGTTCCAAGTTTGGTTCTTCCATTTAGCGCTTTCCGCTTCAAGCCACGGACACATTCCTGGATACATCATATCTGGAGATATTCAAAAGCCACCTGTACATGAACCTGGGTGACTGGCTGTAGATGGCCCTGCTTGAGCAGGGGGTTGGACCAGATGACCTCCAGGCATCCCTTCCAACCTCAACTATTGTGTAATTCTGTAACTCTGTGATCTTTATTAATTTTACAGACTTGATTCAACATAAATATTAATTATGTAGGGAATCATATGACCCATTAATTCTAGGAATAAATGCATGATTAGCGGTATCACACTCTGACAGTAATCTAAGAACAAAACTGATGCAATACCAAGAAGTTCATCCTTAATTTTACTAGATGCAAATATCTATAATTGGTATTTTAGGTGATCATGTAAAGATTCCAGGTTACTGTGAGAAACAACTGGCAGAACTCTCAAAATATACATATTCATTTAAATTAAAAATCTGAGAGCAGGGTAAGAGTATAGAAGAATAGCAGAGCCAAGTAAGAGCGTGGAGCAACTTTTAAGCAACGTTTATGTATGAAAACTTAATTATACGAAAAAGCCTCAGTTCCCTTTGATTATCATTTATCATTATAAACTTAACCCCATTCCCAAGTACTAACTATTAAGTTAATAGTTCAGTATGTGTTTTATGGTAGGTATCTCAATTTCCAAAAATTCTTACTTGCTTTAAACACTAGATTTGGCAAAGCAGATCCTTAACTGTAAAAGCAAAACAGAAGCACCCCTTTTGGAAGTGACTGTATATATAAAGACCTAACTGGTTATTTGTGTGTCTGATGCCTACAACAATATGCTAGTCAGGACAGGACACAAAGATCCTGATTCAGGATACAGTCAGAGTTCCAGTAACACTTCCTTATAGACCTGGACAAAAACTAATCAGGTATATGGACACAGATAGCTGCTCTATAAGTGAAAGGAGGATTGAAAGGCTGAACTTTCACAGCTTATAAAGTTTTATACTACAGTTGGCAAGGGTAAAAATTCAGTTCAAAGCCTTACAGAGGTGTTTTACTAATTTAAGCTTAAACAACACTTTAAAATCAGCTAGAAACCTACAAAATTCCCCCATATGCACGACTTCTGTAACACAACACCACCCTGAATACCTTGCCATACACTGCAGTCCATTGACTTTTGTCTTGCAGGTCTGCTGGGGGAGAGGAAGTTTGGAACTGTGGAAGGGCTCCTACTCAGTACACACTCACTAACAGCTCCAGAAGGGGCTGCCCCCTGTCAAGGCAACATTTATTCAACAGTATTTGAAATGTAGTTCAGACTGCTGCACTACTACAATTCATCTAAACATCTCACAGGGAGGAAGCAGACCATGACAAATACTTCTTTTTACTGGCACTATACACAGAGGGGAACAGCTGTTACAGCAGAGTACAAACCTGCCTACTATTTTCAGCAGAAGCAGGAGGACAGTCGTTCTTTGAGCTGCATGACCTCTCTGACGGCAGTTGTTGTTGAACTGACTTGCTCTGTGCTGCTGTTTGGCATAACTTTGGAGTCTACAAAGCAGACTTTCCAGCTCCATGAAAGCTGGCCTTCTCTTTAGGCTGAAGGGCGTCACTGTTACGGATTCTATAAACTGACCATATGCCTCTCCTAGCCCAGAACACTCATGGCAAACCATTTGCCATCAAAATCAACAGTGAAAATGCAAGAAACATGAATTTAAGGTAAATGCTTCTGGAGAAGATTGTGAAGAGGATGACAGACAAACCCACCTCATGAAGGCACACACGCTGCAGCCCCCCCACAGCCATGGGTGCTGAACCAGCCCTTCCATGGCAGTGCTCCTGTCCCCACAGCCTCTTGCTCCAGGAAGAGTGGGGATGGCCCTGTCACACGCAGATGGCTTTTCCCTCTTTTAATCTACCTTATGTTTCGAGGCACGGATTCCCTCACAGCCCGCTTACTGTAGCCTGAGAGGAAAGCCCTTTCAGGAGACTGCTCTACAAATGAGCATGATGATTACTCACCTAGCTCAGACAGCAAGTGAAGGCAGGGAAGGAGCTACAGGTTTAAAAGAATCAAAGTGTTCTGGGAGGTGCTGTAGCAATAAAATCCTCTACTTACTGAACCACAAGAAATTTTTAAGAAAGAGAGGGCTGTATTAAAGGAACGACTAGAAGTTTCAAAATCATTCAGACGTGCTAATACATTGAAGTTTCCAAGTTCAAAAAGCATGAAACTAGAACTGCATGTTATTGCTAGAGGAGTTATGTTTCATCATAGGGCCTTAAAACTTACTTCACCCTACAGAACAGCTTACTTTCAATACCACAGGCATAACACTTAAAGTAGAAAAAATAAAATATAATAATGTAGTAAGAAGGAACATAGACAGATATATTTTTAAAGATTAGAATAGAAAAATTAATTTAATAGCAGCTACAGATTGGGAGGCATGACTATTCAAATAGAGCTTTTCACTGGAAGAAGTTACACAATGTGATTCAAAACTTGTATTTTATGGAAATGAAGCAAAAGAAACGTAACATTTACATTTGAGATTTTAACTATTTATCTTCAAATGCTAATGTTCTGTGGACCTTTTTCTTTTCTAATAGAAAACTTAAATTAAGATGCTTTATTTCTATATAGACTTAGAAAGACTTCACACATGTTGCCTCCAAGCAACTTTTACAGTGGTCTGGAAGCATTATATTCATTTTTACAACACCCAAACCCAAGTATCTAGAGAGGAACCTGATTTAAAAGTACGCATTCTCCTTTGGATAACACTTAGTTCTCTCCAGACACACATTACTTGTCCAAAGAGAAGTTTATCCATTTGCTTTAAAATTCTAAATGTGGTAAAATAGATTTGACAGACCAACTATACATGTGCACACACACAACACACACCCACCCCTCCCCCCCGAGCAGGCATGTTAATGAAGGTATGCATGAATAGACATTAACTAGATGCACATCTGGCAATTGTCCAAGCACAAATAGCAAAAGTGTGCACGTATACCATAGCAGAATCTCTAAATGTTGGCAGAAATTAAGAACACTTCGTAGCAAATACAAAGAGACAGTCAGTAGAGGACTAAAACCTCAACTTGCCATACTGAGAAGGATGACAAAATAAGGCATATAGTGGAAGAGAAGTATCTCAGAAGTTTACATCCAGCTGTGCTTATCTAAATTTAAAGCCAGCTTTTCAGTATTTTACTGCCAAATACTCATCTTACTAACAAACTTGCAAATGTAAATTGCATCTCTGAGACTACGATCTCACTATCTGTGATCTAGTGGACTGCAGCCACACCTTACATCAGCAGGCGTAAATAGAGCAGGCTCCTCACCAACCACCTTTCCTTGCTGAGGGTCTAAACACTTCCCTCCAGAACACAATGTGAGAAACTGGACTCCTGGGAGCAAAGACAGCAACACAGGACTGGTCAAGAACAACTCTGAAGTTACTTCAAGTCAATAAAAGCACATGTGAACTTGAGACTCATCTGAGTACAGTAAAGGTGTTTCAAGAAAACAAGAGTATCTTACACACTAGAATACATCCTGAGCTTTAAGTGTCAGTCTCTCACTGAATGACATTTATAGTCTAGCAAATTTATAGTCTGCTCTTCCAAGCATAACTAAATCCTGCAGCTTAAAAATTTGCAAGGCTGATGAGTTTTGAATTAGAGCCTTATAACGGCCACATTCAACTTTGACATGGACGAACTTACTACAGTCAGAGCTCTACCACCTTCAGACATACCCTTCCATGAAATGCCATAGGATTTCTTCAAACTTCAAACTGTAATGCTACCTTTTCTTCCGTACATCTAAATTTTATTAACCATGCTCTCTCCTGAAACACATCTAGACCACAGGTTGCTTCCATGATTATTCCCTATTCAAACTGAGGGTGAGAAAGCCATGTTGCTGTATCTCAAATATCTTGCTCTGTTCTGTATTTTGAAAGCTACAGGCTGATTTTAGACTAAGTCTGTGCCCACTGCATGGCTGAAAAACAAAAAATTGTATTATTGATTTTTAACTATTTATATCATTTTGGTAAGGCTTTGGTCATCCATCTACAATCGGTTTCCTTGCAGCTCAACTGCACTCACCATTCTGTATAGAACATACAGATAAACTAGCAGACAAAATCAAGTAACCTTGCATCGTGCTAGCTGCCTCCTTCCCTCCAAACTGGAATTATGTTAGCTCAACTTTTACAGCTTAAAGACTGAATAAAAGCCATGCTGCCTGAGCTATTTGCTCAGCACCAGGGAACATCTTTTCAGCGTATCTTCTCCCACACTAAGTTTCCACTGTTCCAACATCACTTATTCCTCATAAGACACATTACTCAGACTGAAGGTTGCTGGGAAATTTCCTCTTCAGTCATTTGAAACTGAGGCCTGAATTTCTCTGTGTGGTTAGGTCTGTGTTTTCAGTTTTACTATCATCCAGCTGGTGTCTATTAACATATGCAGTGGATCATCATTCAGTGAAGACAGCCTCAGATCTTCTCCAAGCCCCAAACTCCCCATAGTAAGAACAAACCAAAACAAACAAACAAAAAAACCCAAAACAAAACAAAAAAAACTCCAGCAAAACAGGAGGAGGGTGAGTCCTGGGGAAAGGGACAGGAAATCTCTGTTATCAATAGCCAACATCCTGTTAACTTCACTCACATGAGTGATACAATAAGTGTTAAACTGAAACCATGGCCTACAAAAAAAAATAAATTTCTATTTGATGCCAGCTATTTGAGGACAGTTATTTATACATCGCTATGACTGCTTCCTCTAAGTACCAAAATAAAAGGCAGGAGATAGACCTTCCTCCAAAATTGTGAGGAAAACAAATACTTTGGGTTTTCTCCTCTTCTTTTTTTTTTTTTCTCTGTTCTTTTCCACCTCTCCAGCACCTTGGCAACCAGCTGCAGGTGGTCCTGCTTGAGTAGAGGGGTTGAACTAGGTGATCTCCAGAGGTCCTTTCCAATCCCAGCCGCTCTGTGATTCTCAGTTATGCAAATCCCAAGATCAGCATCTCCAATGGAAATGCAAGTCTGACAAGAAGCAAAATCGAAGAACGGACTCTCCAATCCTACATAACAATTGTTTTTTCAGAAAGAGACGGAATTTCCATTATAGAAAGGTAGCAAAATGAGTACCAACTCAAAACGGAGCCAAAGAGGAATAAGATTCCCATGAGATTCAATTTATGAGTTATGTGAACCAAAGTCTGAAACTTGTTTCTATGTATCTCTGACTCTGTCCCAACATACTATCCTTTCGGGAATCGCAGCCCAGCTGGGAGCATTTCTCCACAGAAAATGGAGACACTCAACATGAGATGCTGTAGCACTCCCTACGCTCAGACAGGCACAGCAACAACAGCCGATGCAGGGAGAACCACTGCTGTCCTTAGGGCAAGAGTTTTGAGAACAGCATTTCTTCATTCAGTACTGCAGGAGACAAAACTCTGTGTGACCTTTGGAAATAAAAATTACACCTTAAGAAAAATTTAAGATGATCAAAGCCTGCTCAATTAAGTTTTAAAACCTTCACTACCACTTTATAGACATTTTAATACTCAGATATAAGAACTGTAGTATGAATATAGGTTTACTAGTGAATGAGTCATTAATGCCTATTGCTCAACTGGGCACCTCCTCACATGCTGTTACAAGACATTGTATCTTACCTGTACTATATACAATTAACTCTAAAATGCTCTATTTCCAGTTACTGTAGCAGATACTAAATTTATTCTCCTGTATTCAAGCAGTTAAAAAGCAAATGCTTATGACTGATAAAGTTCACTTACCCTTGCTCCGTTTATGAAACAAAACCAGAAAAACAAATAAATCTTTTTGTGGAAATTTAGTTATGTACTGTGGTTCTACTATTATTGATCATATCCACTATGTGTATGCATGATGTGAGACAATGTCTAAAGAGTTTTTAATCCAGTTTGGCAACCACCCACATGAAAAGCAAATCTGTCCTAGTAACTGTGTATCTAATGTTCCAGTTCCTTCAGGAAAGATTGTCCTGGTCTTACAGCAAATCCGTAGATCAAAAAGGGGTTCAATAAAGTTAATTCTCTTATGTATCCTCCCCTTTCTAACCAAAATACGGAGGCAGCAAAATTTTTAGCATGATACAGTAATACAGAAACTGAAGCAGGAGTCTGAAGATCCAGACACACTGTTCCTGGCACTGCAATGAACACGCTGCATAATCTTAGGAAAGTCACTTTCACACCTCTCTGTATCTCAATTTCCACAATTTCTAGCTGAAGAAACCACAAAAATGCTTTTAGATTTAAGAATTAACCACTATATAAAAGTTAGGAATATGATTAAAATCTCGCTTCTACTTCATTCAAACAACACTAACAGGTGAGCCTTTGTGCAATATATATCAGCCACTGGGGGCTGAGAGTGGGAATCAAATGCTTCAGAATCCTCGTCTGCATGTTGGACATTATTAGATATGATCACGTATCAACTTTCAGAAACACAATGCAATAAGTATTTAAAAATACTATTCAAAAAACAAGTCTACAGGTGCATTTATCTTTCGTCAAGTTTTAGATAAGGATGTGACAACATGTATATAACTTTGATATGCATAAACCAATTCATCATATAAAATTATTATTAAAATAACTATGCAAAGTTTAAACAGAAGATTATTTTTTTAAAGCTGTTAATACTAGAAAACTATTTAGCCAAGCTCTAAATTTTAAAATTTGACGACTTCATCTCCAACAGTGAGATAAGTAATATAAACCAAGAACCATAGAATGCAGCTCTCTGCTACAAGTATTTATGTTGGTTGGGGTGATTTCTCTACACCCTCCAATTCAAAACAGCTGAGTGAGAATAAAAGCAAAAGCTCAACTTCTGGCATACTTAATATGACCTCTGAGTCAATATTACAGCTAGAACAGAAGTTTGCTAATTCAAATACATTGGGATAATACCACCTTTCACAGGAGCAAAAGTGTGTGTTGCCAAACTGTAATGCATATATTCTTCAGATCTGTTCCCAAGGTCATCTTGCCCTGAAAACAAGCATATTTTATCCTGTCAACCAGAAGACACACACACTTCCAAAAGCATGCCCTAACAACAGTCTTCGGACAGACTGGCAACAGGAGCAGCAGAGGCAGGCAGCAGTTCAGACGGGCAGCATCCCACTGTTCAGAAGATTTCTGGACAACCATTGTCCAGCATTCCCTTTGAAACTTGTGGTGTGGGACAGAGAGAATGAAACCAAAGACCTGCAATTATACTGCTTCATATAAGTTAAAAAATGCATGACAAATTAGAACTCTACTGGTGGGTAAATTAGATTTGAATAGACATTCAGCTGTCTAATAAATCTTTAGCTCTTCACTGTGAAGAACACTCAAACCCTTAACTGGCTTTGATTTAACAGAGGGAGATAAACTCAGTTTGTTCTCTGATTTACCCATAAATTCCAGATTAAATAGACAGCATAAACCAAATGGAATCAAATTAAATTACACATGTTGAAACACTCCTTGGAGAGAGCTATTGACTGTGAATGTTGATTTTTCAGTAACAAAACACTGAGGTCACTGATAGCAAGGGGAAATTAAGACATGCCCAGTCACACAGACAGCATTTTGTGTGTTCTCCTTGTGAACTCCCTTAGTAAATTTGATAAACTATTCTACATCACTGAGCCTCTATCCATAAAAAGAGATTAAGAGAGAAGGGAATCTGAGGAGTTACTTTCTTTTATACAAACTAAATAACTGATCATGGACTACTAGATGCGTAACTTTACAACAGAAAACTGAATAATGCTGTTCATTTCTTGTTTACTGTTTTTGCCAAAAAGCCCCAGGCCACAAATTAATCAGATTCAAGTGTGGGTCAGTCAGGTCTTCATGTACTTCCCCTCTACTTCACTCTTCATCTGCAAGCATTTAATGCTCCAACCCTCTCCAGCCATACCTAACACCTTTTAAAATCGTTACTTGCAAGAGCAGCACAAAGCCAAATGTAATATATCCTAACTCTGACCCCACCAAATTCAGTTCACTTACTCACGGAGGGGTAGAAGTAAACTGGTCTTTTTTTTAGCACTCGTCTCTACGACACTGCTTTGTCCCACACTTTACAAACAGCAGCTTTAATATCTTAGTAAGATTTTGCTAGGGTCAGAACAGTGAGAAAAGGTTTCTGCTATTTAATTTGTAAAGCACAAATTTAGGCTTCATCAAGGAGTTATCCTCCAGTGGTTCATTTGCAGATTTCTCCAAACAAATTACTCTAGACAGGGCACATATTGAATTGAGAAGCAAAGCAAAACTCCCAGTGCAATCAAGTCTCTAATCTAAAAAGCTAAAGTGCGGTTGTTCAAAATAAACCTCTCTGAACATAAAAATCTAACTACTCTTTGTAACATGACTTTGAAGAGGTAAAGTACTATACAAATAAAACAGCCACTCAAATATTAACAACATCAAAAAGAAAAAAAGTGAGCTTTCTGTGAGGGTCTGGTGAACACTTGCCTGACTAGCAAAATAGAAATGTATCCTAATTATCCAAAGATGAAAGAGTATTTATTTAAATGCATGTGATTGTCTGAATAGTCCTTGATGGGACAGCATTAGTACTACCTATTACTCTCCATTAGAAGCTAAAGAGTATGTAAAATCTCAACTGCCAGTGTAAAACTACGTTATAACACTGCAGTCACGGACAGCTGTATTTGCTGACTATAATATTTTTCCTCCCTGGGGGGGGCATACATTCATCCAAATTCACAGGGGAATCAAGCCTTATGGAAGAAGAAACTATGGGGACATTTTAGCAACATCGTGGTGGGGAGGGAAGGCTAATCTTGAAAATGAGGCAGAAATATTACAATGGGAGCTCCGGGGCATGCAGGACTTGGTACAGAAATGAAAGCGGTAGTAAAATAAGAAATACGACTAATCCAAGGCTACTTGAACCATTTTTTTTGTTATCACGAGGGCATGTATTTTACCATCCTGCTAGTTATACATGAACTGAGTATGATGTTGGAAATAAAAGCTATTTTTGTAATAGTAAATCCGGAAAATGTATGGTCATCATGAAAAATGCCAGAAGGATACAAAAAACCAGTACGTTAACAAGTACAGTTGGTTAAGCAGAATCAAATCTACATGGAATTTAAATAGCTCTCAAACTCCCATAAACTTTTCAAACTCTCAAACACTTGCATATGCACCAATCACTGGTCCAATATTATTAGATGGTATCTTAGAGAATAAAGGTCTAGAAGAAATTTTTATTTTGTCTGAGGTTACTGCAATTTGCTTCCATCTTTGATGTGGAGCATGCAGTGGAAACATGTAAATATAAGCATGGGCATCAGACACAGGAATTTAGCCAGACACCTGTGCAGTCTGATGTTAAAAAGATAGAAACACTTACAAACATGAATTTTCCAGACAGAGAAAAAATTCAGACACAGGCTACCTGAGTCTTCCAATGACATTTATGACCATCATTATTTACTGCAGAACACAACATTTGCTGATCATCTCTGCATATTTATTGCACTCTGAATTAGAGCTTTACACAAGATTTAATGCCTTAATGACCTGCAGACTATATTACAGCCACACAATTTTCTTGGACTAACATTAAAAGGAACTCAGACTACAGTGTTTCATCTAATCAGAAGGGCGGTTGGATTGTGTACCCAACACATTAATGTGCCGTGAGCTCTGCTGGCTACCTGATAATATCCAGGTCCAGATCATCACCTAGATCATTCTTTCCCCTGCAACCTCCACCCACTCCAAAAAAGGGCCAAAAGGTTACACTGCTGTTTGCTTCAGGATTTAACCTCTACAGCTCACCGAGGAGGCTAAGCTCTTGCAATGTCTGGGCTCATTGTTCTTTGCAGTCAAAGCTTCAGGTTCCAGAAGAAGTTTGGGGAGGGGTTTCTGGTTGGTTTGTGGGAGTGCATTAGCAGGGGGTTCAGAACAGAAACAGGAAATCTCATGTTCCTGTCGATTCGATATTCATTTACAATGTGTATCAATATTTATTGGTGTTTCCTAAGGGAGGCACAAAAACTAAATAAAAAGTCAGCAAATTGCATGTTTGCTGTCACTGTGTAAATTAATTGATATATTGCACATTTAGTTCCTTCTCAAGAGGTTCGAGCAAGCCATGAGTAGGATTCGTTCCATATAAAACAATCATTAGAAGGATAATCTACCACTTCAGAAACACGGGACCACCTATCAGGATGTCCTAACACAACCAGCAGAGCTGCACAACACAACTGTTTTTACAGGAATGTCCCGCTTGCCCACCTTTCCTATCAGGGATGTACAGAGGAGCTATTTCCAGGGGTGTCAGTTCTCAGCTTGGATTTCAAAACATGAAATAGCCTTGATTTGCTTATCTTCAAGCTGCAGGCTTGTCTAGCTGGCCTGAAATCACATTCATTCCAAATAAAAACTGCCATTCAGCAATTATAATCACACCTAAGTAAATCCCAGGCTTATAAGATGACAACATTTTGGTTACGGCATGTAGTTTTTGAAGCTCTAGTAGGAAGTTCTGGTTCAAGCCCATAAACTAAACGTTAGAAGCCTGGCGATTTCAAAACCCACTCCGAACTCTGCTCCTAACACAGCCACCCACGTACTACAGAATCAGCACGTCCTGCCCTGCTGCGTGTGTTAAACAACATGGCTTCTTGATCAGAGAAAGGCTTCTATCAAGAAAACGTTACAACTTGGGGGAACACAGTTGAAAGGCAAGGAAACCTGCCCCAGACTTCCCTCATTTCTCAGTATATACAAAAAGACTAATCTGACATGTAAGGGAGACACCAATCAGTTGTAGACGATTACGGTGATAGAAAGAACCTCAATCAGTCAAGAGAAATTCAGTGCAACTGGAAGCCCCTCATACTGAAACGTAATTATTAGAAAAACATCAAGACTTTTTAGACTAGACAACAGTCACAAGACCAAGTGCAAGGCCACCTTATTTCACTAAAAATCTCTTACAATTCTTCAAAAATAGTGGCATCCACTATAGCTTCAGCTCATTTAATCATAACGTACTGCTTCAGGGTTAAAAAAGTAAGAAGAGTCTATCATGACACCGTGCCTCTAGAGATCTTCCACTCAACTTGCATACACTAATTTAATTCAGCTGATGTTCACCTGGCAAAAATTCATACTTGAAAACGACGATGGCTGAGGCAGTGTGTAAAGTTCCAACACAGAGACAACTTTCATACGTGGGCCAAAACAAGGCTCTTAAAATAGGGAGTTATTCTGGAAATGCTGACACATCTTTAACACTGAGAGTGGGCGCCAATATAATGCACACATTGTGTACACATATGTTGCAGTCTTCCTGGGAAGCTTAAGTGAAAGCCCACATGGTTGATGTGGGACAGCCGGAATGCCTCTTTGAAAGCACTCATCCTGCTTATTCATAATATCCCAAACGAAACCCAAAGCATATGGTAAAATTATGCCATTTCACAGAGCGGTGCTTATGACAGTGAACAATCCTTTTGAAGCAGAACTGCTCTTGGCACTTCAACAACAAAAAAAGCCCAACACAAAACAACAAAAAAACCCCAACAAACACCTCATTGAGAGAACTTGACACAACATTTAGAATTGACACAACATTTAGCATTTAAATAAAACCAAATCTTAAGAGGTAGAATTTTTGAGGTCATCAACACAGTTTAATAAATTGAGTTGCATCTATTACAAAAGAGGCTTATTTTCGTTGTCCTTTTTTTGCTAAGGCACACACCCACTATAGAGGGTCCAACAGAACAATGAAAACAATAGATGGACCATCTGCTGCTACATAAAGCAAATTGAAAATCCGGGAATAGAGTATATGAGAGTTGTACTAAAATCTGCATTACCTTTCCATTTTCTTCCACACCAGATTCTTATCTTAGCTAAGCTTTTAAAACCAAACCCCAAAATAAAAAAAGCTGCCATGCAGGAACAAATGTACAGGGTAAAGTACCATGACATGTCCTTTGAGAAATTTTACTTTTCTTCTCTTGGCAACTCTAACTCATACACAAGGTTCCAGTGTTGAATATTCTGCCTCCTGCTTATACAGCAAATGGATGGCACTTATGAAACTGGTGTTCCACAAGTGTACAGAAGGGTATGACAGGTATCTTAAAATATCACCTCCATGGCTATCTACAGCTTCAACAATGACTTCACAGCTGTCAGTTGATTTCACTGTAAGGCTTTGTTTGTCATTGTCCCCTCCCCCAGCTTACTTATTCACATCAAGCAAAAGGCAGTCAGAACTCCCTAACAGGCTTAAAACAAGTGTGAACAAATAATTGCCCCAGGAAAAGATTGCCTTGGGAAGACTTGCTGCAGAGTAGAGGACTGCCTGAAAAAGAAGTGCAAAGAAACAGAGGAATAGTACATTTAAAATTATTTTTTTTTCCTGACAGCTGTTCACAAATTTTGCTTCAAACTGCTGTAACAGATGATTCTTCTGTTCCATTATATCGGAACAATTTAGCCACTAGATACATTTACCAAGTTACGACAAGTATACTAGGAGGTGGGTGTTGCCCTTTTGTTGCTCTGTGTTGAGTAAACATAAGCTAATTTATTTCTCTAATATTTTAGCCATTCATTTCTTCCCCAGCTATCATCTTTCCAGTAGCAGGGTAGGTTGGGCTTATAGGTTTTGAGAAAGTATTTCTGTCAAAACTCCTGCCAGTCATCCCTGCCAATAACTAACTGTATTCCCAGAAATCACAGATTCAATAAAGGACTGATTTTGAAAACAAATATCCAACAGTCTGCCCTCTAAGTCCATTTAAAAATATACTTTAATATTTTAACAAACTCTGTTTATCTTTTGTGTTACCCATCACAGTTTAGCATTAGCAATGCTAAACTCATATAGCACAAACAAATGAAAAGTTTTAAAAACCCTCAGCCCTCTCACAAGAGCATTTTGTATGGACAATTCTTTTAAACCACCTAAAAAAAAATGCTACGTGGAGTTCAAACACATCTCTTCCTGCATTAGGTTTCATTAAAAGCATTAGAGATTATTTCAAAGTGGCTGCGGGGACCTGTGACCCTCACCCCCACACAACAGCTTCCCTCCCCCATTTTTTCCTCCCTTCCAATGAAAGCGGAAAAAATGAAAGAAAACAAACTATGTTTTCTCAGTGGCACTTGGACAATTTCACAAGGCAAGGCTCCTTTTAGATAACCACTGCTGGCCTGTCAGACAGACATGCATGTAGTTAATGAAGCCATATATGCCTATACAGGAGGACAGCTGCACACCAACTGGGTCACCAGTGATCCATACTACTGAACACCTCCCAGATGAGCACTGTCTTTTTACATTATTGTGCTCTGTAAGTGATTAGAACCCCATTCCTCATAGGGCATTAATTATGGGGATTAACAGTAAAAGGAAACACATGAACAGGATGTTACATGCTTTTTTTTTTTGCTTTGAATCTTTGTGTATTTGCTGCAGCCACGAACTACAGAGTAAAAAGGATATGCAGAGTTCTGAAAAAAATAACACAACGTAGTCTTTCAGTCTGCTGTCCTAAAGAAGCCCATTTTAAGAGTACAGGGGGAGAAGATTTCACAGAATCACAGAATTCTAGGGTTGGAAGGGACCTCGAAAGATCATCCAGTCCAACCCCCCTGCCAGAGCAGGGTCACCTAGAGTCCATCACACAGGAACGCATCCAGGCGGGGTTTGGATGTCTCCAGCCAAGGAGACTCCACAACCTCTCTGGGCAGCCTGGTCCAGTGCTCTGGCACTCTCACAGTGAAAAAGTTTCTCCTGATATTCACATGGAACCTCCTGTGCTCCAGTTTGCATCCATTGCCCCTTGTCCTATCATTGGTCAGCACTGTAAAAAGCTTGGCTCCATCGTCCTGACCCTCAC
>VZRW01011144.1:439057-460051 GCA_013398125.1 Aegotheles bennettii
GGCAGAATAGAGGGGGAGGAGAACCTCTCTCGACCTACTAACCACCCCCCTTCTGATGCACCCCAGGATGCCATTGGCCTTCTTGGCCACAAGGGCACATTGCTGGCTCATGGTCATCCTCCTGTCCACCAGGACCCCCAGGTCCCTTTCTCCTACACTGCTCTCCAGCAGGTCAGCCCCCAGCCTGTACTGGTGCATTTCAGCCCACTGGCATAGAACCTCCACAGCTAGACAATAACCTGGTTGTACATGCCACATTTTCTGTATTTTCCCAATTGCAGCACAGAATATGTATCATTAAGTTGTGAAAGCACGGGTGCATTGGCCACTGGGAATGAGCTGCCAGTAAGATGCAGCTATGAAGTGGATTAAAAATTCATATGAAGTTAGAACAGCCACAAGCCTTTATCAGCACTCCTGTCACCCGCCGTTCCTCTTCTGCTACAGTCCAAAAGCACAGAATGCCAAGCACAACTCTATTCTAGGAAAACTTGAAAGTGCTGCACTGTGAATTAAATGGCATAATACTTAACAGACACAAATGACCTATGGTGATCAAGGTAACCATTAAAAAGTAACATAACTAGAACTGAAGTGTAGGTGTCCACACTCTGCTCTAACAAAAATACCAATACGGGCTGTTAATTATGACCCTCTTGGCATTATTGAGATGACCTAGCAAACCAGTATGTACTTTTCATATTTTAGTGTTTCAGAGCTGAAAGTCAGGACAACATTACATTACAAAAACACTAGGGTTTGGGTTTTTTCCCTAATATTTTAAAAACAAATACTTGGATTTTTTTTTTTTAGAGAAAAGATAAAAATAAGCTAAGTCATAACACAGACATCTCCTTTATGGCTAATGTATTAGGCAAGTAGATGTTCTTAACAGAGATTGCCATCACTTTTAACAACGAACAGTATTTGGAACACAGGCTCAAGGGTTGGGACAATCCCTACTTCAGAACTTTCACAACAGGCTGCATATTTGAACAACAACAAATAGAAATGTTTTCAGGCTCTATTTGTTGCATTGTTTCTTCCTTAAATATGCATGACACTTACAGGGTATTAAATACAACTCGCACAGCTCTACTCTAAGTGTACTGATGGAAGGCTTACACACCACATTTGCTGAGATTTACAACTTGGAGTTTAAAGGAATTGTTGATTTTTCTTGTCAGAACTAAGCGCTTGCCAAAAATTAGATCAGTGTACAGGGAGTTTGACATTAAACCCTAAATAAAGTAATCTAGTGAGATGATAATTTCATTTTTTCGAGTTACGTAATGACTAATCCTCTGTAGCCCCATAAACCTGTTTAAAACGTTGACATGCAAAAATCTGAAAATGCTTCTTTCCATCTTTACACACTCTCCCACTAGACAGTAGGCAGAAGTAAAGGTCTGCTCTTGGATATACACCTGTAAGATCTCACCAATTAACAACTGCTTTTAAAAAAAAGTTAAATATTGCTCTTACAAATGTTCTTAAGCACAAGATGTATTATTACTGACCCTGCATTTCATACTTCCCATGACAGACATTCATGACTCAGAATCAAGGGAGAGAAGTTCACAGAATATTCTGTTGGCTAAGGACCATTTTCCATTGGAACAGTCTGAAAACAGATGCTATGAAGTTTGTCTGTCATGCATTAACACCCTTTAACTTCTAACAAGAGAGACAATTTTTTTTCTCAAGTAGTAATTTCTTAAACAATACAGTATTGTCCAAAATGTACTATTTTAATAGTAATAACTAAGAAATCAACATCTCCTCTTCAAAAGGCAGTAATATTTCTGATACAGAGCTAACAAAGGTGGTTGGGGTTTTTCTCAAGACAAACAGAGGTTTGCTAAAGCATTTAGGATATCACTAAGGTCTGTCAAACAAAAAAAGAAACAAATTAAGCTTACTAAAATGTTGCTTGTTTCTTAGTGTAAGCAAAACTAGAATTTGTTTCAGAATAATCTCCTATGCAAGCTGAGGAGTGATCCCAGGCTTTCTAGTGAGTAGATAAGTTTCAGTTCTTTGAACAAGTTAGTCAACAGATACTAGAAAAAAAAAGCTAACACTGGACCCCAGACATAACTAATCAGGCTCTGCAAGAGGCACTTATTCTACTCGCTTCTAAACAAGCCCATGGATCCTTTTCTCTCTGCCACCAGTACCCAGGGTCTAAGCCTATCCTGCAATATGCTGAGTAATTTCTGAGAGAATCTAGGTACTCTCCACTCTCAGTCATATCAGTATCAACAGATACTGTGCAAAACATTGGGTCTGAGCTCAAGAGAAGGACAGACAGCAATTAATCAGGAGCAGATAAGACTCCCATAGCTTATTACTCAGTATATCTTCATATCAGGAGACATATTTACATTATGCATGGTAGATGCAAAATGGGGGCTAATATTTAAAATGAGATGTGGTTGTGGATTTTATTTCTTTATACACATCTGTTCAGTACCACAGATGGAACAAACTATGGCTCTATTACTAGTGACAGCTTCACATAAGAACTGTGGAATAGTAAGGTAATCTTCATAGCCATTATTGCTACAGAAGATAGGAATAATTTTCCTATTTATTTTTTCTTCAAATCTCAAAGCCACATAGTTTCACTATTTTATCTGAGGGGAAAGTAAGAGTGGTTCTTGAACTCTCCCACAACGCTATCAAATAGAAGGGAAAAAAATCATTAAATTTAATTATTTTTCCCAACCTTTTTCTCCCACTTGCCAAAGATCAGCTAGTAACAGTAAAAGACTAACTGATCAGGTGGGCTGAGCAGGTTCACAATGGAGTCCTGATGGATATGATGCATCAGATACTATGCTGAAATTACATCTGTGCTGTCTGACCATTCAAGAATAAAAAATTAAAATCCCCATATAGAAGATCCTATTATAGAGAGACCACAACAACCTTACCCACATAGAAATTAAACTTAGCTCAATCAACACATTACCACTGATTATCATCTTTCATTAGATATCGCAAAAACGCTTGTTTCTTACGTATCTGCTACTTTCATGTTTCCCCTTTAGTCTACTGTGTTATATCACATTAGGAAGAAATACAGTTAAATCTAGCTTTATATCAAACATACCAGAAAAACAGTGAAGTCACAATTACTGTGACCAACTGTTACTGAAATGAACTAACATAATTATTTGTTCACCAGTGTTCTGATCTGTCAAGTATAGTCAATACATTCTTCAATTTGTATTTCATTTCACAACAATGTAAAGAATTGGGTGTAAGATTTTCCATTACAAAACAGGACAGCTCTGTAATTCTGACATGGGAAATTTGAGCAAACTATGGTGAAAACACACCACGTGTTACAATATATTAGAGACACATCCAAAAATATTTCAATAATAAATCCTTCAGCTCTACCCGTGTCGCACTCCAAACAGAAAAATTCAAAATGTATCTTTTATCTGCATTACAAATGAGATACTGATGACAGTTACCTGGCTGCTTGCTCAGGAAGTTTTATTCCTCATATAAGATCACTTCCCGATTTCTTTTTAATTTGTGTTATGTGCCAGGATTGTGCTTCTTTACAGACACAATTTACTGTTGGTCCTTTCTGTGTGCTACTTCTCCTGCTTGTTTTTTTTAATAATTGCATTCATTTTTGCACAGTCTCTTCTACAAACAACACATTTTCTTTCAAATCAAACAAATTATATTCTGAGCTGGCTCTCAGAGAACATGCTGTTAAACCATTTGGAATTGTTCAATATAAAACAAAGGAAAGAAAGAAACATGCCAAAATATTAACCTTACCAGTAGCAAAACTGTTTTGTGCCAGCAACAGCGAACTTACTTTTTGAACCAATAATCCTTGTTTGTCCAATATCAATTAATAATATTTAAGCTTTGCCTCACTCTAGAACATGCACAGTATTATTCTATAATCTGTAAAGACAAAGTTCACTTGAAAACGTGCAGCCACTGATAAAACCTCAAGCATAGAAGGTACTCTGAACGCAAGTTACTGAATAATTACACTAACTCTTTTGTGACATTTTTAAGATGACTAAAGTAAATTTACTTAATATTGAAGCAAAGAACAGAATAGGAAGAAGAGAAGCTTATTTCTGTCAAATTTAAAGAAAAATATTTTAAAAAAATCATGAAATTATCAAAGTACTCTTTCTTGCACTTTACATTTCAATGAACAGAACTGGTACTTCCGTCCATTATCATCTCCATCAATACCTCATTCTGTCCATTTTGTACTGAATTCAGTCAACTGTGTTAACCAAAACACATAGTTTAATCCCTTTTCAGATTAAGGTTATTTCCTATTCTGTATAGGTTACTGAAACTTTACCATATGTTTAGATACATAGCAAGCATGTCTTCTAGCCCAATTTTTGATGAAGCATTCTTTGGATAAAAGGATTATCACTACAGCACGTCTGTTTTCGTAAACTGGCTTTACTTTACTTTCAAAGGCAGGCAAAAGAACTTATATTAACCAAACAGCAAATGCACCACTTGGAAGAGTTTATTCTCAACTTCCTTTTCATTTCTTTATAGAATAAAAGCAGATTTTTATTCTTTCATGTTTCTAATTTTTAATGAAAAACAACGCCACAGAACACTAGGGAAAGGAAATCTTTTATTTTTGTAACCTGAAATTAAAATTAGATAAACTTATATATTTAGACATGCATTTAATAAAGACAGACACTTCCCTCAAAAAGCTCTCTCTGTGCTTCTCCTTGCACGACGAGTAGCTGCCATCCCAAGGCTGGTGTTGAAGACACCATAAAACAAACGGGTAATCACTCAATATAGAATACTGAATAGAGAATATACTTCTGACAGAGAAGATCAGATCTTCTAAAACTCAACTACACATTCAGAAGTGAACGATTAAAGACCCCTTGTGGCCCATTACAGGAGTCTTCCTTTCCACATGGTAAATTCAAGAGCAAATTCAGGAGTCGGCATTGTCTGTTCTTCAAGAAGATCCTGCAGTTGCTAAACTGATATGATCAGCTGGGCTTTATCATACCTAAGAACCTAGCTCTATTTAGAGTTGGCAACCACAGCCTGCTTCCACAAGCACAGCTGCTCCCTGTAGAGACCATACAGACAAGCACAGTCAAGGGATGTGAGAAATTGAGCTGTTACAAAGCAGAAACAGGTACTAGTATCCTCCCTGCCAAATCAGTACTTCCAGACCTTTCTGACAAAGAGTACTTTATTTTCAGAAAATCACCTATTCTTCCCAGCTCTTTTTGTCATCTTATGTTGCCTTCTAAAGCCGAAATGGAACAGTGTAGAAAACTATGTCAGCATAGACATTGCATCAGACTCATTGTATAATCCTAGTAGTAGGACTGTCACTAGCTTTATCACAAAGGAAATTATTATACAACACGGGGAAAATCTTGAGGACTGATTCCCCGTAACTTTGTGCTTTTTGAGAGCTTTTTTCACACCTACACAAAGTGGGTATAAACGTTACAGCATCTTAATTTGGCAACATTACCTTACACACTTTTCACAGGTATAAAGGGTTATACAAAGTGCAACGAGGAAGAGATCAGACTTTGCATACCCCCTCACAACCAGCTGAACTCTGCTCAGATGTGACTGTGAACACCACAGGACTTGTGAGAAAATGTTTGAAATAGACCTAGCACTAACACAGAAAATGCTGCCCGAGTAACAAGCAAAAGTTACTTATTACTTTACTCGGAGTAACAGAGTAAAAAGTAAAAGACAAACAAAGTGCACATATTACCTCTCTTCTACCCAACTAGATATGAATCAAGGATCTAAATCAATTATAAGAATACAAGCTATTATTTTTTTCATTTAGAATCATTTGTGGTTTTAAAATCCTTGTCTTCCTCTGCAATCTGAATAAACAGTGGCCTTTAAGTTATTTTGGTACTAACAGCTCCTTTATTCTCACTTGGTAATACCCTCCCTCAAGTAGTGAAGATGACCAAAAACATCTAAAAATTTAAATATTGCCTTACAACAACTGCCATTACACAGCCTGTTTGCATTTATGTTGAGAACAAGCTGTCATAACACTACCCTACCATTTGTAACCTCCACATGTTCTCACCTGCCCTCTGCAACAAGAGTTTCTTTGTCTGAAAAGTGTGTTTGTGTAACATTTCTTGTTTAATTTAGACCAGAACCAAAAATAGCAAATGGCTTGTGCTTCTCTAAATTTGCACTAAATCTCAATTACTCATGTGGTTCAGGCACACCAGAGGGCTTCTTAAAGCTGTTTAGGTTCACATCTGGTGTTACATCACATCTAAGGAACAGGGAGGACAGAAGAGGGTGGACATTCTCACCGTAACATAAAAGCTTCCAAAAAATAAATAAATTTAAAAAACCCTCACGTTGCATTTCTTTCTCCCATGCAACCCCATCCAATTACTCATATACTCTCTTTTCCTCAGAAGCTTCCTTATTAGAGGTTATTTATTGTAGTCAAGTTCCATTCCCAATTACTGTCTTACAGGTTATACATTGAAAGAGAAAGCATCTGCTTTTTTCCAGGGACAGCACAGGAGTTCAAGCAGTGAGTCAACACTCCAGAAGCTTTCAAGCAGAGTGGCTTCTTTTCCAAAAACATTACCCAAGGAATCAACTAAAAATACAGATACATAAATACAAGAGAGGAAAGGACAAACACTATTCTTTTGCCTCAACTTCAGCAAGATTAGACTAAAGCAGACAATATATTTGACCTCTAAAACTTGTTGACATCGCTTAAGTATAGGTGTCTACAGATCATGTCAAAAACAGACTGATGATATGTACAGCCTAACTGTTCAGCTCAGAGTTTACTGAAACTACATAATATGCTTGGAAAATGGGACAAGTCACAGGATTCTAAGGAGCCAATAACTTTCACCACAAGATCACAACTTCAAATCCAATCCACTTTGGTGAAGGTTGCCATCCTGATTATCCTACAATTACAGACTTATCTCTGTGGCATTAACAGACAGCCAGAACTGGCTCTGTGAAAAGAGCCATTAACATACTTTTCTGAATCTATGCATTCCATTTGTCAACGAGAAAGCCATCAGCCAAAACAATCTTAACTTGTCCAAATAAAATCATCCTGAATTAAAAACACAGTCTTCCCAATCCTTCTCTCGGTCAACAAAATCTCCTCTGCCTGGAAACACAAACAAGTCACAAGTCTAGCTAAGTTATAAACTTCCTAACTTCCCGTAAATAAAAGAGCAAGTTTGTGGTACAAGATGAGGTAACCCGAAGTAGTACAGTAAACTACATCTCACTCACCACAGGACAGGAGTACACAAATGGCTGCTACTACGCTGCAAGCAGACATAAAGGAAGCCCACCATGATGCTTACCTGTGTAACTTCTTATCAAGTCCTACCAACTTCCTATCAACTCCGTATCAAGCCTTATCTTACCAATACTTTTAGAATAAGGACAGAATGGGCTAGAAATTTCAGCAGTAGAAAGGTCTCTACTGAGAATGCAGTGTACTTTGATGTGCCAGTTCAGGGACTCAGTTCAAGAACCTTAACTGATCTCAGTTGTCAACACAGACTGAAGGAAGGGAAGAGGAATACTTTATAAACTCACTAACGAACATGAACAGTACCAAAGGAAAACCTGACCTATCACATGAACCACAGGTATAAGACCCCCCAGAAGACTTAGAGAGCATAAGAATTCTTCACTGACAAAATAGTTAAGCAAGCAAGCTGCAAAATCTACAAGCATGCAATTTGAATCAAGACACCAAATGACCAGATGTGCAAGAGAGTGTGATGAGACATTTTGTACGGGAACAGGAGTGGATTTGTGATCATCCTGAAGGAATTCCGTGACTACGACTTTCCCTATACACACACCTCTCTACATTGGCCCCAAAACAACCTCAGACTTTCTCCTCTTGCCACCTTCATCTGTACTGCCCACTACTCAAGAAATACCCATCTTTCATCTTAGCTTCCTCTTCTACTTCTGCATTGCCACTTAAAATCCAGTAGCCAACTAATTTGGGCCAAACTAAGCAGCATTTAATAGATTATTAAAAAGAAGTATACACCCTGGTTTTATACTCTCTCTTTTCTCCTCATAGAAAGGGCATACAGCAGAAGGGATGCAAGATTAAAACAGACAACAAGTTCCATCTCAAGACTTGTTCTTCCAAGGACTGTATTTACAGATAAGCACAGGAAAGCTGACGCTTGTCCCCATTACTAAGAAATTATTGTGTTAGCCATGAAGACCATGTCCAGCATCTTGAATGAATCCAGATGCAATCTCCCCATTGCCACTTTATTCCTCCTCTATTCTTACAATAACTTACGTGCTTGATTTCTACACCTGGCTAACATATTTGTCTGAAAAAACTGCCAGCCTACGGAGTTTTTATTTTTTCTGGATGCATAATTCTGAAATGCAGCAAGACAAAAGGAAGTTTGGACTTCACAGAAATGATGCCTTCCAGCTTTAGTCTACTTTCCAATAAACAAAGGAGAAAAAAATACCACTACATAAACACACACAAAAAAACCACCAGACCCTCAAAGACACAGTAAGTCTTTTAAGAGTAGATATACCTGAACCAATCATTTGAACAAGCTTGTGTTAATAACCTTTAAAAAGTAAAATCTGTGAAAAAAGGATAAATCTTTAAATTACTACATATACAAAAAAAACTTCTGTGAAGCCTCTACCTAGCGCAGTTTACAGAATTTCTTGAACATTATCCCTTTGTTCACTCAGCAAGAGGACCATGAGAGGTCATAATCCTATACTAGCCACCATCCTCAGGAGGCAGATGCAATTCACATACAGTAAACAAACTTTTAAACCACACTTTCTCTGCTTAGCAAGACTCATTCCAGAGAATACAGAATGACATCTACACTTCAATTGTTATCATATGCATTTGCCATGGAACACAGGATAGAGAGGCATCACCATCACAATGGAAGTTTTTGTTTCAGCCATTTGTGTATAATCTGGCACACACTGTCTTTTTTCTTACCGGGGACTTTAAGAACTAAAATTCATGACAAATTTCTCACAACAGAGTAATTTTGGTGTCATCAGGCAAATTAAATCACATGTATATCGGCATTGGTTCCTAAATGTACCATCACTATAAAAGTTAAAAGATTATTCAATAATCCTAATAGGTTAAAGTATACTAATCAAACATATGTACAGAATGCTTCCAAATACAGCCAATTTCTCCTTTTTGTGATGACCTTTTATCCAGAAACCCCAGAAATGGTAACAGAAATCGAAACAGAAATGTAAGACTGAAAACCACAGAAACTGGTTAGGTGTCAACACGAGTGGCTTTTGGCCTGCCTTTTTAAAAAATTGACTGTACTTCAACAGTACATTTTCAAAAACACTCCTACATTTGCATAACAACATTAACAAATTATGTACTTAGGTTAATGCAGGCATATTTGGGAGGAAAGAAGCTAAAAACATACAGCTTCTTTTGCTAACTTACCAATATTTAACATGATTAAGTATGTTGAAGCACTGCAGAGCTAACAGGCACCTATTCACAGGGCTCAGCAAACAAGTATACCTTCATTCAACTTTAAACTAGGACACGTGTACAGACAAACATCACCAGCAGATGAGAGAGGGTGCACTGAAGTAAAAAAAGATGTAGACTTCAACTTATAATAGCATGAGGCATGAACTGCTGGAACAATGCTTACACTTTTTTTTTTGTTTGTATAGGAAACACAACTAACAATTTTAGTACAGGAGAAGCATTTCTATTGTACTCCCTTCCTCAAGCTTCAAACTCCATCAGTCAGGCAAAATAATATATTTGTTACTTTCTAAAACACAAATTCAGAAAGCCTGAAGTAGTTATTGTGATTCAGTGCACTTCTTTACTATGTTTTGTATTAAAATCCTTCCTTTTCAATCATCGCACTAGAATGGCCCAAATAAATGACAGTAAATATGCTAACTGCACCATCTTCAAAAACTTTGCTTCAGAAAAGAGATCCTTATATCACCACTGTTCCCCTTATGCAGGAAATGAAGTGGGTAATTGGAAAGAAGAAAGCAACTCTAACAACCAGATCCAGTTACTAAGCCACGGTTTGACTGACTGTACAGAGCATATAGCAGGCTTTGAAAAAGTGACCCTGAAACTGGCTTTAATTTATTGTGAACTGTAAGCAAAACCATAAGCAAATCTGGGTTTCTTACGACATAGGGAAGTCAAAATAAAACCTGTTTAGATAATGCAACTATTTATGTCAGATTTTCCTTACCATAGAAAGTTCTTATTTCCTTTGCAACACAATGACTTCTACACATACAACAAATGGGACATTAAAAAAAGAACCCAGAGGCTCAGCACTGCCCAATTCTTCCACAGGTTCCAGTAAGAATGAATACACACTGAAAAAATTTCTTCACACACTTATGAATTCAAACACAAAGAACATTCATCAAAATCCTTAGCCATCACCACAATAGTGCAGACTGTGTATTTTGCTCCTCTTGGGCAAATGGCTCCAAGTATATGCAAAATTGGACAGTCTTCACACACTTTGAAAAAAATAATCCTTAGAGGTTAAGCAAGCTTCAGACCCCCTATCAAGCACAGGAGACTTCCAAAATATAATGAATAGCTATAATCATTGCTGAAGATCTGGAAGGAGCATATGTATAAATCAAACTTAACAGCAGTGACATTTACAAGAATGTAGACATTTCACTGCTTCTACTAACACTTTCACCAGCTGCAAAACTATACTCCAGCCTTGCCTCGGAGCTCAAAGGGCATACAGAATGGCAGGGATTCAATCCTCCATTCACGTCCTCTCTATCTCCCGTTCCCCACTATCTCCTCTAAGAAGGGGAGACTGGAAACAGCATCATATCTTTTATTTGAATAGATTTAAAGATATACACCACACATGGCAGAGTCTAATTGCCGCAACATTGCTGTACCCCTTCCCAAAACAAAACTGTAGATTTTGCACATAAGTTCTTGAAATATTATTTTTAAAATATTGGGCAATAAAATCGGGTATTAAAAACCTCTTCAGTCACCACCAAGAGTACCCATGAAGTGGACCCCTGTTATTAAAACTGAACTACTGCAAATCAGGAATTCATTAGGTTCCTGAAAAGGCTTCTCAGCACCAAACTAGCATAAGGTGATGATAATGTTAACATCACACAGTATCTCAAAAATGTGAATATTGTTTAGCTCCATTTCATCATTTGTGAAAGCTCTAAGTCAATATCCATCATGGCTCCCACAGTTTTAAGAAGTGGGATAGGGAGGTCAAGCTCAATACAAATAACAGCCATTTTGCCAGAAGGAAAACTACACATTGTAAGGCCCTGTGAACAAGTAATCATAATAAAATGAATGTTTTATGAAGGAAATGCACTTAGTTTTAAAGGTCACAAAGTGATAGATAAGAGCACACAGTGGAACAAATCCAGCAAATTACTGATTGACCCGCAGAGTCAATGAATCCAAACAATAAATATCTCTGCTCTTTAAATAATTAAAAATGTCAAAACACAATGGCTGCAGACAGTGTTAAGAATGCAGACAGGCCAGACAACTTACTTCATAGTTCTATATTTCACTTACCTGTCCTGTGACTGCTCCTCATACATTCTTTCCTTTCCTTCTTTGAAGAGTCTTATAGCCCGTTTCGATTTTTTCATGAGACTGTCAATGTAGATTTTAAAATATTCATTCTCACTGAGTTGTGCAAGTTTCTGGTTGTCATCATACTTGCTTAGTATAAGTCGCAAATGTTGGTAAGTGTCAGGTAAAATGTCAAGTATGTAAGGTGGGCTGTTTTTGAGTTGAAGCTTTGGGTTTTGGCACAACCTTACCTATAAGCAAAAACAAAGAGAATGTAAAAAACAAGAAATATGTTGGCGTAAAAACTGATCTGGCATCTTAAAATTAATAGGTGCGAGCATACTTTTCTAACCTCCAGGCACAAAGAATCAAATCCTACTTAATTTATAATCCATGAAATTCCAACATAGTCTCTAATGTCAAAGGATGCAAAATTTAACTTAATCCTGTCACACCTATAAAAAGCAAACAAGCTTACTTACATAGTTTGGGGTTTTGTTTTTAAAGTAAGAACGTCTTTGCCTGCCTACTATATGCTTAGGAGTGTATTATCAAAACACAGGATACAACTGATGCCAACAGCAGTAGTTTTGTACTGATCTGTTTGCTGCAGGTGAACTTCCTTATGGATGTTTAAATTGCTATTAAGAACTGATCCTACAAATTACCCTGTCATCTGCTAGCTCTCTCTTTACTCTATCCAACAACAGAATCTGTTAGAAGCTATAGGATTTTAAAGTTTAAGAGGTCTGCACGTACAAAAATGGTCTGAACGTGGCCAGTGGTCCAAAAGCTATTAGCTACAACAGATGGGAATCAAGTCACTCACAGATATTGTAAACCAGGAAACAAAACATTATAAACTCAATGTTTTCCAGTTCATGGTTGTAATAGAGGATAACATCTTAATGGACTTAGAATCATCATGTTCCTAAATGGCACAAAAATTAATTTAATAACATATATTACTTAAAAGAATAAGCTTTAGATTAATTTAACACCTTTATTTGAATCTAGTCTCCACTGGAAATGTTTCTGCAGGAAAGCAGTACTGGTTTTGCTTCCTGAATATATACAAGGCTGGAGTAATTCTCTCCTGGCTACCTGAATTCTCTGGTAGTTTGTTCTGTAAAGTTCTGTATTAGAAAGTAAACGGGATCAAAACTAAGGGGTAGTTTTTGACTGCTATTGCACCGAGCTATCCACGCTCAGCTAACACACTGCAGAGCGACACGTTCTAGACACGTGTGTGCAGCTGTACATATGCAGATACTTACAAAAAAACTAAGTCCATGTGGTATAAAAGTTTTATAGCTATCATTTGGAGATCGTCACATTATATATTAGTGACTTTGACATTCTTTTGAGGTAACTAACGAGGCTGTAAAAACATCTTAATACTGCCGAAAGCAGACTCCTATTCCTACTAATGTTTCAACTTCAAACCAGTGCAGTCTTGAGCATTGGGGGTGGTGCAGAGGGCACACACACAGACTTGTACTTTACAACATTCACCTCTAAACTCAAAGCTATATTGCCATTGCTAACCAACCCCTCCTTCAATTTCTAGATCTACATCATTAAGAAATTCACTGTCTTAATACGGTTGCCACTAACAGACCTTCGTGCACCATAAACAGCAAAGCTAACAGGTAATTGTTTTTAACTCTGAAACGTACACACAAAAACACAGCAGGCAACCAGATTTGTGTAACTGGGGTCATAGTTAGAATAGCGGAGACAGAAGAATGGGCAAAAGTCAAGCACTAACAAGTTTTTAGAAAGAAGTCTAGCACCATTAGAACAGTGCAAACTCTTAACTACTATAAAAACGTTAGCACCGTTCAAAAAGAGTATTTAAAGCATGACATTTGCAATAGCTCCCCCCATTTTGCTGATCCATTGTTATTTTAGTAATTTCTATTATTCTTTCACCTACTAGACCAAGTATTGGATCAGGAACCCTTCTGATGTGTTGTAGAACACAGTCCTCCCCACAGAGAAACTTACAGTAGAAAACAAAAAGACAACTCATGGATGCAGGCAAATATGAGCACACGAGCACAACACTGTTCAACATACTAGAAAGTGGTTCAAGGCAGTAGCAGTTAAGTATTTATAGATACAAACAGCAAAGAAAAGTTCCAAGGCAAGCTCCAAAATAATATAGTGGCTTATAAAGGAATTCCTCCTAAGTGGAGGAAGAAGCTGGAACGAAACAAAAAAAGTAAAACATAAAGATGTTTGGTCTCCTCTTCATCAGGTGAAGAAGCCTGGAACTGCAATCCAGAACTAACTGCAAGCATGAGACAGCAAGAGACTTTGAAGCTTAAAATAACTTGTTTATATTTCATGTGATAAAGAGAAGGTTATCAAGATGAAGAAAAGGACAACACGGTCCTTTTGTGGGTTAGGAGATGCCTGCAGCAGCATTCTCGAAGAATAAAGGTTGGATATGATGGCTTTCTTTCACGGTCAGAAAAGCAAAGCTGAACTTACTGATACACAAAATAGGAACTGGATGAGAGTTTTAGGTGACTGGATTGATGCATAAAGTTGTATTTGCCTGTGAACCACATCTCAATCTGAAAGATTCAGATACAACTTTTAAAAGAGCAGTTCAAGTAAAGGGGTTGCCTGAGTGGAGGCAAGATGATGGCATCACCCCAGAAGAAAGGAACTAACAAGAGATTTATGAAGAAGATAAAACATTTTCTTTTGGTTATATTGAAGTTAAACTGACAGCTAGAATTCTTTAAGGAGATTTTAGAATCTCCTTAGCAAAGAATTTTTCATGTGTAGACAGATCTGAAGATCATCCATGCATAGACATATGTGAATTTATTTTTGTAGAAGAGCTAGAAGAACCAGAGTCCCCATGACAAAAGTGAAAACCTTTATGAAAAATGACATTTTTCGTATGAACTTTTGCTCTCTGTGATTTCTGATTTAGGGAAAACTTGAAACAAGATTGACATGCTCCCAAAGCCAACTACAAATGACCTAAATCAACATCACTGATTAGGTGTTACAACTTTCTGGAGCAACAAGCATAAGGGTAAAAAAACAACCGAAAAGAGGAAAATATTTATTCAGGGAAAAAAGTGAGCAATGAGAGCAGACCACAAGCAGAGAAGGCTGTAATCATTCTGAATTGCTTATTTATCCTAACTTACATCTCATGAACAAATAATTAATTATCTTTCTGAAGCCTATCTTTTCAATCGCAGAATGGTTTCGTATATATTAGAAATACCATTAAAAACATAAAAACAACAGGAAAAGCAAATTGCTTATGCTGGTTAGTGTTTTTTCAACAGCTGACCCAGTCAACTATACAAAAGAACATTCAGTTTTAAATAAGAATTAGTTTGTCTTTCAGATGTTGTAGAAATTCTTCAGTCCAGTATCATTACAGACAGTCACACACACATCAAAACAGGATCCTGTGGTCATCGTGGTTTACGAGGCTTCACCTTCTGCTGAATTTAGAGATAAATAGAGCACATTACTATAACCTCCAACTCCAGAATGAGCCTTTAAGTCAGTCATACAAAAATTCTTCCACAGTACAACTCCATTAGTGTTACGCATTCTCATTGAAAAAATGCTAACATTTAGTTTGAGTCAGTGATGCAGTGAAGGAGTACAAGGCGTCCTTCACTTCACAGAATACACAAGGTTTCAGTCCAAAGGAAGTAAGTTTGTAAAGAGGTGGCTGGTAAACCATATGGTTTCCAGAGTCAGGATGTCCTGACACGCACCACAGCAGGTCACAATTAGAAGAAAGCAATAAGAAATGACATCTGCTGACACAAAAGAGTTACCAATGCACCAGAAGCGGCACACATACCTTTCTTCAAAAGAAAACACAAAACAAACCAAAAAACAGTCCAAAATAAAGACCTCCATACTGAACTTTATAAAGCAACCCTCAGCAACACTTGAGGAGCGGACATGAATCACTTCACTGCGTGATTTGTGTATTGTTATGACTGGAAGTAGCATGTATATATTTAGCAAGCATCCAGTCTAAAAGATTAAAAGGGTCAGTCAGCAAGTTAGTAACAAATGTCTCTCTCATTGAGATACAGCAAGACAAAGCTAAGCTCCTTTCACTACCTCACTCAGAGTAAATCCAGAATCACAGAAACAATGGAGTGCAATTCTGATTGCAAAGAACCAAGGCATCACCCTAATAGATCAGAAAGAAATTCTGGAACAGTTAACTCGGGAAACTCCAGTGCCTATGGAGGAAAAACCCGAGCCCCTTTTACCTTCTCTCCTTTGCCCTCTCCTCCCACCCATCAAACAAAACAAATACTACTACTCTCAACATTTTTGAACATATTTGACTTAAGTAATAAGACATTACACCACTGAGCTTCTTCAGAGAGGAGCATAATGGATACCTATTGTATTTAGACAATTAATTTCTTATGGAAAACTCTATCTTCTATCCACTTTTTAAAGCAAACAAAGTTGAAAGCCCTGGACTCATCTGACAAAAGAACTTTTGTTCAAGCAAAGTATAGCAGCCCTAACACAATCTGTTTAAACACCTAATGCTAGTCAAAGACAATACAAGGAAAGTAACACAGCTAAACAGAGTATCTAATGAGTAGGACATCCGCTGAACAGTGCTTTCAGCTGCAGCGCATGGGCTGGAACAATCAGAGCACCAGTGCTCACACACTTCCAAAATTACACTTCAAAACCATCTACTGAACTAGTATCTTCCGCCATGCAGCACAAAAAAACTAAAGTAAAACATTTTGACACAACACAGAGAGCCTAAAGGTCACTCTGCAGTAAAATACCCTAACGCTTCTCCAGCAAACCACAATAAATCCTGAAGAGCGAGGGGCTAACCAGAAAATTGGATGAAATCTGGACATTATACTCCATCATACAGCCCCCCGCCAGAAGTTACATTAAATGCAATGCATTTTATTTTCCACCCAAGGATAGGTTTGCTTTCTGTAAGAAGCCTTCTCATCAAAATATAAGCAGAGGTTATCGATCACCAATCTTTTCAGCTGAGAATACAGTGCTTGTTCAACAGCTCCCACACTGCAACTGTGCCATATGTTTCCACACTGGAGGAACAAGCAGTGACAATGTTGATGCTACACGTGCACAAGGACAGCTGACTTTGGAGGGTCATCTATACTTTGTTCTGCTTAGAAAAAGAGAAGCTTCCTTTTCTCTGTTTAAATTTTTGTTCTTTTTTTCTGCAAACAGTGCACGCAGGACATAAAACTTCCTATCAACTCTGACCACATTACACACTGAAGAATACCATGGTTATTACTGATGATTGTCTTTTCTAGAACCTTTGTGGAACAATTACATTTAATTGAATCGGAAAGTTGCACATTAATGTAACAATTACGTAAAATCTTGCAAAGAATAACCAACACACACTTAGTTTCAGCTACTGTGCTCTGTATACTCACTTAGATGCTGCTGAAAACTTGGATGCTGACAAGTGTTAATTTAAAGAAAACCACATTACTAAGTTACAGAGGTAATACAGCTTTTACTCCCTACATCAACAATGTGAGCTTCGGAAATGCACTCCAATTTGCTCTTAGGTAATTAATAGCAAATGAAATTGCTGTCCCCATTTATATAGCCAAACAACTGGGTGGGCCATGACAGAGCACCAAAACAGTTTAGACAACATAATCTTCACAGTAGAAAACATAAGCATTTTTAGGCCTAATGCATAAGAGTACTGAAAAGTGATTGAAAGTTGCTGAAATATTCCCGTTTTTAAAAAATCCTGTTCAGAATGTGTTGCAATTTTAGTGGTTTGCAACCCACAATAGTAAAGTGTGCACAATAGCACTGCCAACTCTAAATAGCCTAATAGTAAATGAATTTAACTAATAGTAAATGAACTTAACTACTCCCATGTTTACATATAGGCATTCTCTCCCAAACTTGCTCTCTAGGTAACCATTACCCTCTAATAACAACCAAGGGCTAGTTTCTAGCTTTTAAAATCATTAGGTATAGAATCTCAGGGGGGAAAAAAAAAATCCCATTTAATTTATGTATAGCTTAAAGGAAGACCTAGAGTTATTTGTTAACAATATTATTTATTTATTCACAGCATATGAACTTTCTAAAACACACATCGCATTTTAAAAACAGTAATTTGCTTACTAGAAATTCAGAGATATATGGTCAACTTGCTTATACAACGCTAGCACAGGAAAGCAGGGCTACCCTTCCAAGCCATAAGAGGAATATAGTCCTTTGCATTGCAAAGGAATTGAAGTATTTTTGGTTCTTAATGGTAAAGCTACTGCTTACCCATGAGAAAAACAGCAGGGAAGCTGGACGTAGATGCTAACAGTTGATACCCCTTGATTTTTTCAAACTGATAGAAGTATAAAGAGCAGACACATTAGCAGAACTACAACCTTCTGCCTGAAGCATCAGCCCATGAAAAACAAACATTACCATGAAATCCGAACAATTCCAAAGCATGACATACAACCAGTCCTACAGAGAAGTTTGCATGGTATCCAAGCAGCCAGAACTTTTACATACACATAACCACTGTCATAGTATAGTTCTTATAGAGTACCAATATTTGTAGTATTGGTTAATCCCTTGTTGAAAACAAATAATTCATACAGAAAATCTCATCTGCCAAAGGAGGAAATTACAGAAAGAAACGAAGGAAAGGTAAAGAACAGCAATTTTAAGAAAGAAAGGGAAATGTAAACAGAAATGATTGAGCTCTGCCCCTAGTTTTTAAGGCTACTCTTTTTCCATCCTCTGGTCAAGATAATAGCTTTGCTTTGTTTTCATTCTCCCTTTCCCTAACATCTTTAGAATGGGAGAAAACTTTAGCTACCCTACTGCAGCAAAAAGATGGTTATCACAGCTATTACAGTTAAAGAATAAACATGGACAATGACTGTTATTACAACAAGCAAAACAAGCCTCAAAGCCACAATCTTACCATGGGTGGCACCCCACCAACTTTGCAGAGACTACTGCCTTCACTAGGTATTTATTTGATTGTGACCCACCAAGGAAATCAGTCGTAGGACACACTCCAGAAAAGGGATTTGAAACAACAGTCGATCGAGCAGGTTTCTATTTCTGGTCTTAATCCCTGGTTTTGATCTAGGCAGAGGAGAAAATGACCTTCCCGTGCCTAGTGTCACCTAAGGCCAAGAGACTTCAATTTGTTTGCCAACACATGGAATTTCCTCAAACACATCCTTTCACTATAAGCACCAAACACCAAAAAAATCAGGCAGCAAAGCTACAGCATTCTCACACTATGACATCACCCTGTCTGGTATACTTTAATATAATTTGGAAATAAAATTTGATTAACTGAGAGCAGCTTAAAGAGGATACATTAAAGATCCAAATTGAGGACACTTATCCAAGTAAAATGAAAAAGAAAGCCCCGTGCAATGCCCAGCCTTTCCAGTGACTTCTGTAGCCCAGGCCTTGGTGTCTGCCTGATACTCTGCTGTAGTAGTGACCAATACAGTCATCCTGGATTAGCTGAGTAAAAGCAATCCACAAGTCCAGGCAGTGGGGGTTAAGATTTTCTTGTAACTGTGAATATACAAACCCATCAGGGGACAACCTTACCATAGAGATTAGTAAATGGCCTGACACAGGGGGAAATTAAGCCATTCATTCCCCACGTGGTTTCAACAGCAACAAACCAGACTCCTGGCTTCCAAGCCAAAAACTTCCTCCTACTGAAGGAGAGTGCCCGATTCCAAGCATTTATACTTGCAGTTCTTATCGCGAGATGCTCACTGTTTGCAGCACCATCCTGATCATTAACAGGGAAATGACAACCAAGTCTTTGTGATAATAATCATTTATATGCAAGGCTGGTCTTCAAATTTACAATCATAATCTGAAATCGTGGTGGAAATACAGATGCTACTCTTGGAGCATCAAAAAGAAGAGTATACAGTGACTCAATAAATACTTTGAAACTACCACTTGTGAGGACACACAACATGAAACGACCTCCACTGTGTCAGAGTGAGTAGTTATGCACTTGAAGAAATGTTAAACATCTGCATTTCAGAAGAGCCACAGGGAAAGCAGAGTCACACTAATTCATAAAGAATCACCGAGTTTAAAACTCATAACTCTCTTGCCTTACAGACCCAGTAGTAACCCTCACTCCCCAGAGGTTTCAAGAGGAAACTCTCCAGCATCACCTCATAAGCAGAACAGTGTGCCTGCATCTCCTGAACACTCATCTGTGTTACCACCAAACGGTTCCTACCACTGGAAGGAACTCCCCTAGGTCACCTACCACCACGCAAGCTGTCGTTTTGTGCAATGCTAAACAAAACATAGCAGGCTGGTGAAGAGAACTGCAATATCTACAGCCTGTCCTCTCACTTCTTGAAAAAGGAGTTTCAGTACAGTGCATTTCTAGTTTCCAAATGAAGAGCAGTACTGAAAAACCACTGAAATGCAGAACATACACTGAGAAGTTTAGGCGTGCCACACCGATCTGTTTACTAAGCTGACAGGAGTGACATCCCCAGTCCCCACGCACATTCCTGAAAGCACAAACACATCCACGCGGCAATCACCAGCGTGTCTCACAGGACAATTAGCTGAGCTGGAGTTTCCTACTTCGGAGGTCTTGTTTGCAGCCTAAGGATGGGATCCGAGGCGAAGCACAGGGAATACGTGACCAGCGGAGCAGCTCCGGGTGAGGACAGCTCTCCCAAGTTTGAGTCATTTTAGAGGATCTGGAAATAACGATAGCCCGAGGCAAACACACACACATTTGTTTTCCCTCCACCGATCAAGATGGGAAAAAAACACAGCCAGAGGGCATAAGGGAAAAAAAATATAAATACAAATGGCGCTGAAACAACCCCGAGGGAAGCGCCCGTGCTTCCCGAGGCAGAGCTCGGCTCCCCGGGAGCACCCACCCAGCCCCGGGCACTCACCACTTTGTCCATCAGCTTCCAGGTCTTCTCCACAGTCCTGCGGTCGGCGGCCGCCTGCTTGGGGGGCCCCACGGCATCCTGGATGGCATCGATGAAGCCCAGGATCCGTCCCTTGCGCGGGGTCCGGCCGTTGAGGGAGTTGGCCATGAGGGAGCCGAGCTGGCGGCAGGGACAGAGAAGCAGCGAGTCACCGGGTGCCGGAGCTCCCTGCGCCGCGGCAGGACGGGGCAAGCCCGGGGCACGCTCGGCACCGAGTTCAGCTGTTCACGGCACGCAGCGGGAACCCACCTGGCGGGAGCGATTCCGGGTTTATCGCCAGCACCGACCGGCGGGAGGGGGGAACCCGCCCGCCCGAGCGCCCGGCCCAGC
>VZRW01011144.1:460852-495971 GCA_013398125.1 Aegotheles bennettii
GGGCTGGCAGGGTTGAGAGTGACGGGAGAACTGACCAATGACGGTGCTCGGAGGGAGGGAGATGGGGCTTCCGGTCCCGCCTCCTCACGCTCGCCCGCCCGCTCGGGGGCTGAGGGGGCAGCCTGAGGCCTCTCGGGGGGTGCGCGGCGCTGAGCGCCTCCCAGGGCACCCCGAATCGTCCCTGGCTGTGGGGTTCCCAGCGTTAGAGACACGGCCAGGGCCATCCCTCCCTCCTCTGGAGCGCTGGCTGTGTGTTGGGATCAGTAGTGGTTACCGCTGGGTGTGCGGCCTGGGCGCCTCCCCGTCCGCCCTGGGGAGTTCGCTGGGGTTTTCGCGGCCGCAAAGAACAGGAACTTATTTCCCTCTGCATGTCGCGTGTTTTCTTGTTTTGTTTTGGGGTGTGTGTGTGTGTGTGTATGTGTTTGTTCTTGAGTGCTGAGATTCCCCACGCTGGAAATGGGCTGGAGAGCACACGAAGCCATGAGGCCTGTAAGGCTGGCGCTGCCCCTCTGGGAGGTCTTGAGGGAACACATGAACACTTCATAGCTACAAGTGACCCCTTCCTGACGTTTATTTTGATACGAACACTTTCTGTGGAGGCATGGTAACTAAAACCCAGCTGATGAGTATGTTGTGCTTTTGTTTTAGGGTGAGTTTTCCTCTCGAATTTGTGTACTACCTGTGAACGCTGGAGAGGAAAAAATGAGGCTTACCTGCACAGAGCAGAAGACATTGACTTCTGAGTCTTTTGAAGACGTTCCAGGGAGTAATTATGCTTTGCAAGTGTTAATCTTCTAATTAATTACCATACAAGGAAACAAAAATAAAACACTTAAAAAGTTTGAGGCTGTTTTCTGAAGACAATTGTATTAGAGGGGTGTATTTAAGTTTTGTTTTTCTGAATATCAGTAAGTATGTTTTCTGTAGCTGTTTTTCTTGATTTTTTTCCTCCTGTTTTTCCTGATTTTTGGCTTTTAATAAAACAGGAGTCAGGAAAAACAGTAGAAAAAGTTGTGGAATGTTTCAGTGTTCCTTTCATTTATATTGTCATTTATGGGTATTTTTAGTGCTGTTATCTTCCCGTTTATTCAAAATGTGTCAAGTTACTCCTCGGCACACATACAACAATAAAACCATATCAATAATGTTCTCCTCAAAGGTCATTATTCCTCTGTAGCTTTAAAATATGAATTGGCAGATACCTGACTTAAGTAGTTTGGAAACTTCTCATTTCACTGTAGGCTCTGTCAATTATTCTCTTCCCTGTGTTGTTTTAAATGTTGTTTTAAAACTCCTCTCTGGCATCTCTCCCTATCCTTCTTTTGTTTGGAGCTCAGCTTGCATAAGATGAGTTTGGTAGTGACTGCTCACTGTTTTGCTGTCTCTTGTTTGATTGTGGATAAAGCAGAGGATCTCACATTTTTTCCTGAACTTGTTAAATCTTTGGTTCTTTTTCTCCATGGTTTTGTTTTCATTGTTGTTATGTCATTCTCTTCGTATTCCACACACTGCCAAGAGCTATGATCTGTGAGTTGTGCTTGGTAGCTGTCTGGGGCTGAGTCATGTTGTCTTGCAGTTCATCTGAGTGCAGAGCCAGCAGGGGCGAGCAGCTCAGTTCCCTGCATCCCTGTGTAATGGTGTGTTGCGTTAGTAAAGGCCTAGCCAGCTCTGTGGAGAAAGTGAGTGGTTTTCAAACAGCCTTTTTTCATTGCCTATGCCGTGCCTATGTACCTACAAATATTCTGGGAATTACAGTCCTCAGAGGGTCGTATGAACGTATGTTGGAAACAAGCCAGCTGGGAGAAGCAGGTGAAAGAGACACCTATGGCTTCAGTATCAAGGGCACTAAAGATGGGTCAAGCTTTTGTGTGCTATGCTAGAAGACACAGCATTGCTTTTGTGGTTTCAAGCGTGCAGAGTGAAAGGGCCATTTGATAGAAGGCAGCTGAGAGGTAAGGCTGAGGTAGGAGCAAACAGCTGCTCTGTGTTTGAAGTTTGAGGCATGTGCTTGTTAGCAGTGGAGAACATAAGGACTTGTTTTGCCCACTGCATCTATGGGGTTGCATGAGGATAAAAGGCCCTTGAAAGGGCAGTGGCTGAGAGCACTGGCCACCTATCATAGAATGGTTCGAGTTGAAAGAGACCTTAAAAATTAACTAGTTCCAACCCCCCTGCCATGGGCAGGGACACCNCCTTGTAAAAAGTCCCTCTCCACCTTTCCTGTAGGCTCCCTTCAGGTACTGGAAGGTGCTCTAAGATCTCCCCAGAGCCTCCTCTTCTCCAGGTAAACAACCCCAACTCTCTCAGCCTCTCTTCGTAAGAGAGGTGTTCCAGCCCCCTGAGCATCTCCATGGCCCTCCTCTGGACTCATCCCAACAGCTCCACATTCTTCTTGTGCTGGGAACCCCAGAACTGGACACAGTACTGCAGGTGGGGTCTCATGAGAGCGGAGTAGAGTGGGAGAATCACCTCCCTCGATCTGCTGGTCACCTGGAATATTTTGATACAGGCCAGCAACAGTATGTTAATGTAACCATTCAGAGGGACGTGTGACACGTGAGAGGGTGTTCCTGCTGCCCAACTTCGTGCTGTTCAGCAGCCTGAATTAAGAAGCTAATCTGCTATATATAGATCCATTGAGAGACCACAAGGTGATTCAAACCAGAAACCTAAGTCGGATGCTTTGATTCTCTGTGGGAAAAAGCGTCTCTCTTTTGGCTGTATGTAAGGTGCTTAGGTAAGTCTGATGTCTAATTAAGATCCCCAGGTTATGTACATACAATTAAAATGCCTCTACAGATCTCTTACACATAAGCTTTCTCTGACTAAGTATTTATTTTACTAGTTATTATGCTAAAAAACATGACAGTTTGGATCTGCTGTTTGTGTTTTAATCACTGTATGAAAACACTTCAGAATGAAAAACAGATAAACCTGAGGTATAAACTTTGGGAATTCCACATTACATGAGACTGATCCTCAACCTAGTTAAGGTACTAACCAGCCATGCAGTGATGTCTGGATGACTGTTGTAAGGATTTGATAAAATCTTGTAATGAAAATGATGGGGTGAAGGTGACTCAGGATATGATAAAGGAAACAAGACAGTATGAAAGAAGCCTTGTTTTGAGCTTTCAAATCCCTTTGTAAGGTAAGGATTTCAGTATGAGCTGAAAGGTAAAAGCATGCAACTTCTTTAAAAGCTCAGCTGCTTATTAGAGATACAAGAGATTAAAATGAAACTGTTACATTTATCATTTGTCCATTGCTGTATTTTCCTATCTGTTAACTGCTTTTGTTTTTGTTTGGGTTTTTGGTGGGTTGTTTTGTTTTTGCTTTGTTGATGACTGTCATTCCTCTGGCGTTGTTAGACAGCCTTGTGAATGAAACTTTATGTTGCTGCTCTTGAATGAATTCCGTCAAAGAGCCATTGACAGCAGTTGGAAGCAAGAAGGATGTTTTGTTTGGTTTTCTTTGTTCACCAACTATTAAAATATTATTGATTTTCTGCAGTCAGTCAATGTATGTGGTTTGGAAACTGTTTTCATTTGTGTGGGTTTTTTTGCTGTGATACAAGTGACTTTTTGCCCAAATACTCTGAAACATGAGAACGATGAAGAGGTCAGATATATGTTCTGTTTATAGGCACGTAAATAAGACAAGATATTGCTCTCATGTGTGGTGTAATTTTTTAAAGGTTAATACAGCATGCAATATGCTGAGCTAAGTGATATGGTAGCAATGATTGCAAAAGCTGCATTTCAAGATTTGAATGTGAAGAAGCTTCTTGCTAATTGGAACACAATACCCTTGCTATCCCAGCATCCTTTAACTTCCAAAGTAATCTCTTGGTGTTTTGACTGACTATGTACAGCATTATGAAAAGGCAGCTGGTCATAGGGGTGCAGCATTCTGTGGCGCAGTCAGGCAGCGGTTTAACGGCTGAGCTCTGAGAAGGTCATGCTTTTTGCAGAGTGTGCAGCAGTGCCTCAGCAGAAAGCAGCTGATCCCTCTTTGCAAGGAAGCTGAGGCTCCAAGGGCCACTAGAACCTGCTGTTGTTTTGGTGCCCTGCATCCATCTGTTCTGTAAAATCACCAAACAAACCCAAACCAACCAAAAACACCCCCAAAACAACAAAAAGCCCACACCACAACCAAATAAACAAAAAAGATAAAGAATAACTACTGTAACAACAGAGAGCTTTAAGTTCCAGGGCTATCTGCTTAAATACATTTTCATTAGCCCATTCTAGAAATGTACAATGTCTCATGCGTGCCCCCCTCCCCCCAGCATCCAATTATTCCGTAGTCAGCTGTAATAGCTGTTAAGAGTATTAAAGTGGAGCAAATGGAAAATCCTTTCATGTTATTATTTTAGAGTGCCCTCAAGGATGCGAAGTTCTTCAGATCTCAACAGAAAATTAAGCCATTTATTTATGGTTTTGAGGGCTGTAGAGCTGCAAGCCACCATTGTGGGTAACTTTTAAAGTAGCTTGCAACATATTTACCTGTTTTATTGTAGCAAACTCTGAGAGGGGAATCAAAACCCCTCACCTGTGGCACTCCAGATTCTCTTACTGATAATTTAAGTTGGTGTAATAATAGATGCTTTTCCTGCCTTAGTGGGTAATTACTTAGAGAAAATTAGTGATAACAGTGGCTGTTTGTTGTTAGATTATAACCTAGTTAATTCAGCTACATCTATTTTTCCTCTGTTTACTTAGATAATGTTTTTCACAGTCATCGAGTACTCAAGCCTGTGGGTTTTTTTTGTTACTGGTTTCTAGAAATGAAAAAGAGATTTTCACACATGAAACATGAATAATGTAGCAACTTAACCCACTTTGTCGAAGTACTGTAAAAAAACCCAAAAAAGGCTACTTTTCAAAGTTTCTGTGCGCTGTAGGAATCCATCATTGCTCTAGCAGGCTGTTGCAGTACAACCGATGATAATACAGTGTTCCTGCATTAGTTCTGTCTGCTGAGGATTTAAATCCTTTTTATCCTTGATTTAGAAAGACGAGCTAAATTTGGCTCTGTCTGTACCTGGAAATAAAATGGGCCTGGCATTGTTCCTGAGCCCTGAGGCCACGCAGCATGGCACGACAGGGCTGGTCCCCACCATTCTTACTTAAAATTGCACCACCACCACCATCACCACCTCCTCACACCCACACACCCAAAATACCTGCATCCAGGGAGTGATGCCTGACCTGTGCTAACCCTGAACCTCCCTGTGATTTGTTTGGGAAAGCACCGGGGCTAAAATTACTAGGGACTATCCTAATAATTTAACACCAAAGGTTGCCATGTGCCTAAGTTGTCGTGACTGTAGATAACTGTGTGCAGGTAGGGTTGAAGTGTGTGTGTATGAATATACACGCATGTGCACAGACACACTCTGCAATGTGAGGCCTTTCATCTTTGGTAATTTTGGCTGGACTTCCAATAATGAAATTTACTTTCAATTGGCATCTTGAGGAGTGAGGTCCTTAAAGGACAAGAATTTTACCAAGGCTCTCAGGCTTACAATTTCAAATCTTTCATTTGCACTAGGAGCAAATTGACTCAAGTGTGATATTGTTTCCCATGCAAAATATAGCAGAACAATTTGCTTGACTATGAGCAATTAGAAAATACATTATCTGTTTGCAGAATGAGTATGAAAACTAATTGTGGGGCCAGGCCTGTGTTTCTTTATACACCTTGCTAATGAGTTTGTTTGCTGTAAACTAGACAGCCCACTTCAAAACACACCTCCGCCTTAATATATTGTATTAAAAAAGCGTGTCAGCTTAATTTTAAAACAACCTAACCCTCAGGGAGCAATTTTACTTGAGTTATTCTGTTTCTTTTCTGTTATTAATTGCATCCATCTGCCAGAGCAGGTGCAAAGGCTTTAACTAAGTCCTACCATTTTAGCACTACCTCTTCAATTTACTCCATCTGTGCGGTAGCATAAAAATAATCAAAGTCAATATCTTCTTTTTTTTTTTGCTTTTTCCCCCTGTTTGTGCCAAGGGCTGTGATCTTAGTTCCTCCTAATCTCCTTCTGATAAAACAATAGCAGCAATATTTAACTCCAACATCCTATTTAATATCCTGCCCAAATAAATACAACTGGGATTTCTTGTTTGACTTGAGAATTAGGAGCTTTCATTCTTTTCTATTTAAATATGTCCACTTTCACCAGAACTTCAAGGTTTTTCAAACTATGGTAAGTGATTGTAAAATATGTGCCTAGGGACTTTCCATTGCCATCTTTCTCTGCAGTGGGAGTTATACTTTGACGGGAAACAAGCCTGTGACGACTGAACACGGTTTGGTGTAGGAAAGACTTCCTCTGTGCTTCTGCAAGTCGAATTAACCTCAGTTAGTGCAGATTTGAACTATACTGCTAGCAGCTTTAATTGAAATATTTGAATGAGACGCTGTCATATGGGCTTTTTCGCAGCAAGCATCAATGTTTTCAGTTTAGTAAGATAGTGTCTTATAGTCAAACAGGGAAATCATCCAGTGCTAGGAAATGATAACTTAAGCATTATGATTTATTTGCTTAAATTTCTTCTTCCGTGTCACTCATTATTGTAGCTTCTAATGTTCTGTCCATCCTTCTAAAAGGAGGCAACTTTTTGTGCTGTAATCTACCTGACTCCTTGACTATGAGTTTGTGGTGTATCTTGTGTTTCCTGTATGTAAGTTCTAGCACTATTTTGTTTGTGAGCAAAGACAGGAACCTTTTGTCTTTGACATGTGTGGTAAACATGTTTGTTTGTTTTTTCCTTGCTTACTTACCTTCATTTAAAATAAGTTATTTTTTTCAAACTGAAAATAAGCTGTATGTTTTGTAAGATAGGTCACTATTTTAATAGAATTCAGTAATTTTTGACCTTTTTTATGGGTCGTTTGAAAACACAAATTGAATGCATTTGATGTTTGTAATTATTTGCTGAATGCTTCAGAGCATTCAGTTATTCTCAGACTGAGTTCACAAGATTTTTGCCTCAGTCATTCATTTTACATAATGCAGTTGGTGATTGTATTTTTCTGCTTCATTACAAGACTATTCTTTTTTTTAAAAGGAAAATTAAAAATAGTGAATTAGACTTCTGGGGAGGGGAATAAGTGGGTTTTGCCTTCTGAAATGTTCATTTCACTGCATTAAGCAGTCGTATTTTGAACAGGGAATACTACATCGAAATGTGCTTTTTCATTTTTTTATTAATTCTATAGTGTGCCAGAGTATAATGCTTGTTTCCATTAAGTTTCGATCAAGGCATGTTGTGTCAAATAAAGAGGTCAAAGTAAAACTAATAATGAAGTGAAGCTTGAATTAATCTTTCTTGCTGAATGTCTGTCATTTTCCTGTCTAGTTTTCGGTGTATTCAGTTCTACATGGATGCCCCCATTGTCTAGGCAGTCAGAAAGTGTCCAGCGGAGCGCTGTCACCCTTGTATCAAGCAGCACAAAAGTGGGCTTAATTCCCGAGTATGTGATTATTTTTTTTCCTGAAGTTCTATTTCCCAGTTTTTGTTTTGTTTCCTGAAGTTCTATTTCCCAGTTTTTGTTTTGTTTTGGTTATCAGTGGCTGGTAAATGCATGACCAGCTATACTGGCTTATAAGCCTGTTGTGCCATTATTTTCCTCTAGCCTTTCTGTTATTCTTGGTTTTTTGTTTTGTTTTGGGTTTTTTTTTCACTATAGGGCATAACCAAAGGTGTCGTCTTATGTAGTTCAGTTCTTCTCAAACTCTTAACTTCATCAGAGCTGAAGATGAGCAAATAATCTAAGACACTTTCTCTACCTAGCCAGCAGTCATCTGTGCTCAATGACAGCTTCTCATAAGCTTTATCCTGCTCTTGCACAAATTAGCCGGACTGTGTCCCAGCATAAAATATTCATGATTAAAGCCTTGTATCTCTGAACAGCTGTATAATTTTGGCACCAGGTACAATACGTAGTTGGTACTCACTAAAGAGTCTATCACAATAAGTGAAAAATTCTCTCACATTAACTGAAAATTTGTCTTCAGTTTTTCTATATAGATATGAATAAAAGGCAGCCTCCATGGTATTTCCTAGATTGTCCATAATTTTGAAGTTGGACTTATTTTTTGTACTTCTCTCTTTACCAAAGAAGGTTTTCATAGAAGTATTGTGGATATTCTTATGTGTTAGCAGCTTGGAAAGTGTGTTGTGCTTAACTCAGTCTTGGTAGAAGGGAATATCAGCAACTGAGTTTTTAATGTTTGATGTTGTTGTCCAAGCCTACAAAGAAAGGCTGGAGGAAGTAGGAAAATCCTGTGTCCTGGGAATTTTTTACATGTATTTTCCATTTACCTATAGGCAATGTATTCAGAGTTTTGATAAGTAAATTGTGATCTGTTTAGGTGCCCATTCATGAATCCTTGGGAAAGCAGGCTGATCTTATAAAAGCAGATATTTGGTGATTTCAGAAAACTCACTGAATGTGAAGGTTTCTCTTTTTGAAGGTGTACCGAGGTGCAGAGTTGCTTGGCAATTCTAAAAACCTTGTCTGCCTGCACCTATTTTTCTGAAGTTGTTTTGGAACAAACACTTTTGCTACAGACACCTGGCTCAGACTGTTTATTTTCCATGTGCAGCTTACTTAAATATTGTTAGATTAAAGGGGAATAAAGTGGGTTCATTAACTTCTCAGTTCTTCTGTGCTATATAAATTGAGTTTGGACTTCTCCTGTCAGTGTGCTTTCGGATTATCCTTTGTAACCCAAGGCTATAACTGATAAATGGTGACATGCTCGGGGAGGGCTCAGCTGTGCTGCTGACAAGTGAGACAGCGCTGGGGGGACTGGGTCAATGTGCACAGAGCCTCAGCAAGACTCTCCCCATGCTGTTCATGTGGATACGATGCACTTGCTCCTTAGGTCTCTGGTTTCATTGTCTAGTACAGGTGAGGACATTGTACAGCTTCCAGGGGAAGTATTGATGGAAGCTTGGCTGAGGACTTCCAAAAGAGAATTTTTAAAGGCATCTTCTGAAGGACATGAACACTTTAAGATAGAAAAATGAATATGCGCAGAGAGCTTTCTCCATTTGGTGATATACAGACACTAAGTGTAGTAATTTTGCACATTTTTTGTACAATCTCAGTACAATGTCTAGAGATATGTGGGAATTCTTACTACCTTTCTTATTCTTTGTAACTCTGTGTTCAGCTATGGCAGCGTCATAGCAGGAGTAATTCACTTTTTATACCCAGAGTAAAGGCGCATTCAGCTACTCTTAAATTCATTGAGACACTACTCCCAAAGCTTTTCAGCCCAATTTCATAACCATGCAAGCCTCATGACGTAATAAAGTCCACGGAGTTACCTTGGCCTAGTCCAGCTGAGTGTCTGTTCCTGTATGTATGCCATATCTCCTGCCCATGTAGAATATCTATTTTAACTTACTGGCACTGGCATTATAGGTTGTTCTGGCTTTTATGGAAACCAGGCAGATCTCTACTTTCAGAAAGCAGAGTGTGGTAGATACTGGGGGGTGTGTGACAGAGTGCATGCCATTTCAAATATTTAAAAAATGTGAAAAACTTTATGAGGGAAAAGAATTATAGCATGCATCCTTTCTTTTTTTTCCTTTGGCCAAGGCTGAAAATACTCCCTTGTGAACTTGCTTCCCTTGACTCATTTGCTTTCTGTATTTTTTCCTTCCACTTGACTAAATTATGCCAGTTGGATGTTAAATCTATCAAACATCATTACTGAGTAGTGAATCCTATGAAAAGTATAGTCAGTTGACCCAAAAAGCAGAAATATAACATGTAAACTACTCAGAAATCTCCTTAGGATAAATGGGGAAAATTTGCAGAATTTGTCATGGATAAATGCTAAACAACTAAAGTTCTGGAAGGGTTCTTGGAATAAGGTCATTTGGACAGTAAAGAAAACCTTTTCAAAATCTTCAAGGAATGCAGTGATTACATAAACACCCTAATGGAAAATGTGTTTAATTCCAGGTCCTCGTGTGCTACTGTGTAAAGGTGGAACTAGCAGAAGAGCGTAATAGCTTCACATGCAATTGTACCAGTGACCTCTGAAGGAGGAAGAAAGGAATCAAAAAGGAGGCAAAATAATTATAGAGAGCAATAAAGTGAAAAAGCTGTAAGCATCTTCACTGGAAATTGAAATCTGTTTTAAAATACAGGCTTGTGGCTCTAGTTAAATGGCTTGGTTCCACTGACATTATGACACAAACATCACCTTGAGTTTTTATTCAAAGTGCTCCCAAGTGTTCACCGTATTGGATGAGTTGAGGGACCCCTTCTTCAGCCAGACTGAGTAGAGTTGTCTTCAAACAAACAATATTGGTTATATCAAGTACCTCTTCCTTATAAAGGTGTGGGTGAACGGTTTATTACAGCTCAGCATTGTGCTGATAACAGCAATGGTGTGAAAGCAAAATGTTGTGAAAGACTCCATACATTTAAATCAAATGCATTTTTTTACCGTGTTTTCCAGAGTTTCTGAACCTTTCCTGGTACGTACCACAGCTAAAAGTGTTTTTGCTAAGGTGCTACTTTACTAAGACATCTATAAGAAAGTAATGAAGGCCCTTCTTCCCTGTTTATGCAGATGGCACTTGATCTATTCCCAATTACTTGCATAGTTACTCTGTCAGTCAGTTTATAGTTCAGCTTCTTTTACAAGACATTGTACACTGATGTTCGTTCAAGCTTTCTGCATTTTCATTTTGACTGGCTTATCTGTTTTGGTGTGGGAGAACTCACAGTTTACTTTGAAAGAATCTTACTTGTTGAGATAGTGAACCTGGACTAAATATGGGAGGCAATGCCTGGGAAGTGAGTTTTGAGCTCAAAAAAATCTGATATTCTTTGTGCATATTTTAATGTAGCTCCTTTTTCCACTGGGTAGAACAGACAAAAATGCCATGAGACTTTTTTAATTGGGCCTGCTATCCAGAATTTCAAATATTAAAATACTCTTTATAAGCTGCTTGTGAATAAGGAGTAGGATGAGAATTAGTCAGAACTTTAGCAGTAGAGTATAATAAATTTGCTGCAGTTGCAGCTCTTCTATGAAGCAGTGTACCCACAATTGTAGTTGTTATTTGACGCTTCATTTGGAACTTGTTTGCACAATTTTATTGTATTTTAGTGAAATTCTAATATAATCTTGGAAGTAGTGATGTCCGAGTAGCCCAAGCAAACAGTAGAAAAATGAAAGACTATTCTTTTCACTGAAGTTAACACGGGCTCATAGGAGTGTGTATCACATTAGGTAGATTTGATTTTCACTCAGCTGATGTTATTGGCAGAATGACAAGCTTGTAGAATCAGCAGGAAAAGCAGTGGCACTAATTATGACTAATGTTTAACAATTACATGAAGCATTTAAGCACTGTGTAGTCTGAGATATTCAATTTTACGTGTTCTCAAAGCTTTTTTGTATAATGGTGGTCTTACAATGCAATGATGGTATGGCATGGTATTTTAAAAATATACTGAGCCTTTCTCAGGAGAAATGTAAAATTAGAGTAAATTGACATCAGTGGGACTGCCTTGGTTTAAACCAAAATATAAAGCGTGACTCTCTAGATTGTCTTCTACATGGTAAAGTTTACTTGCTTTTGTGGGTTTATGTCTTCAGTTGTGCTTAATCCCTTTCTCTGTTTATTGCTGTAATCATTCTCTCATTTTAGAAGTACTTGTATATGATTAAGCTTCATCTGTGTCCAAGTGCTTTACTGAAACGAGGTTGAATTTTCACTGAGGCTTTTCAGGAATGGTTAGCAGCATAAATGTAAAAATATACGTTTGCAAAATATGCATGACTTCTACAGGAAATTCTCTGTTGTTTGGGGTCTCTCTCTATATATATGTGTGCATATGTATATATGTGTGTGAGGACTAGAAAAACAAACTTAAGCAACTTCTAACATTTTATTCCTACAGGCAGAACTTTATCCTGAGGAAAGTGGACGTGTTTGGTTTCAGAGTTTTTCCACAGAGCTTCCTTAAATGCAACTTTAATCTTAATCCCTTTGTTATAATTCTCAAAGGGTTTTTTTTTAGAAGTGGACACCAGGGGCTTCCTAAAAATAAAACTGGCTCCATTTCTTGGAGTTTTTTCTCTTTTTGAGTTAAAACTTACCCATACAGCCAAATGAGTCAGTTTCATCTTCTCCACATACGGCTGGTGTGATGGAAAGAAATGGTCTTTTTAAATAGCCAGAACAGTCATAGTTATTGCAAAAGGGTGAATGGGGGAGGAAAATGAAAGAAATTAATTGGAAAAAAGTCTAGGCCAACGATGACTGGTAGTGTGATAACTTACAGTAAAGAGAAAATGACTTAAAGTATAACATGAAAGCCATGTATTCATAAGAACTCATAGTGGCAGTGCCCTACATTCTGTCCTTGCTCTACATTGTGCTGGCATGATGACTGGGAGAACTTGAGTCCATGAATTCATCATTAAAATTAAATGTAAAAAAAGCTTTACTTATCAGACTTAACATCAAATCATGGAAACTTTTTGAAATGCTAAGAAATGAGTAAACCTGGTTTAGAAATATACACATTATGTAAGAATGGAAATCATTGCTATGCAGTTCTGTGTTTTGTTTTTAAGGTGAGAAAGTTTACTTGTACCCTGAGAGTGCTATATTCCTATATTTGCCCAATCCTCTCCTTAACGACTTCACTGATTACAGGATCATGCATACTTTTTACACAGATCAGAAAATGCCCTGTTCAGTCAAATTGCCACCTAATTTTTCCATATGCTTTTAAATTGCAGAGTTAACTAAGATCTTGAGTCTCTGTTGAATTCCTACCAGCATTCTTAGTTTGTCTTGCACATTATTTTAGTAAAACCTGTTTTATATGACTATCAAAGGGACAAGGGGAAAACAATTGTCTATCAAAGTGAACTTTTTTAAAATAATGGATGTTCTTACATTATATTTTAAGAAAAAGAAAAAAAACAACTGCTAGACTCACCAATAAAGAATGAAACTGTTTAGGAGAGATCTTCAATAAAATTCTAAATCCACTTTGAATTATTGGAAAAGGCATACAGGGAAGGTCTGCCCTTTGTTTCTGTCGCTGTTTGTTCTTGTTTTCTTCTCTGCCCTTTTCATCTCTGCTCTCCGGAGGCCTTTGCTTACAGTGTGATGGTGACATTGTGCATATCACAGAAAAGCAAATACAGTTCAGTGTAATCTTAGGTCCTACTGCCCACACAGATTCATGAACTCTCTTCCCTTAACCTTGCGTATTGGTAACTGGGAAGCTTTGAAGGACAAATAAGATTGAAAAACAAGGATTAATGGAAGCTCAATCTAGTACATAACTTTTTTTTCTGAGGTGACAAAAAGAAATTTCAACCCCAAAAACAGATTAGAGAGTTGAAATTGTGCCTGACAGTTTCCTACTGAAAGTTTCCTGAAGAAATGTTCGGAGTAAGTTTTTACTTCTACTCTGTTATCTTCCTGCCCAGCCCCTCCAATCTCCTACGCCAGTCACAGGCAGAAGTGCTGAGTGCTCTGTTCACTGGACTAGATTATGAAATTATGCACCTGCTGAATAGGAGAAACTGTATTGACATTGTTGAATAGGAAACAAAAGACTCGACTAAGACTAAGGGCATCTCTCTGGATGAGCTTGACTCTGCGTCTTCACAGGGCTTTAGATTCCATAGCATTATGTCTAATGGAAAAGAAGAATAAACAGGAGAACTGAGCTCACTTTTCAACAGAGCATTCATCTGGAACAACTTTCTTGGGTATAGCACTGCTGTGGGCTTGAAGCTGCTAGAATCACAGAATGGTAGCATTTGGAAGGGACCTCTGGAGATCATCTAGTCCAACTCCCCTGCAAAACCAGGTTCGCCTAGAGATGACACAGGAGCGCATCCAGGTGAGTTTTGAATGTGTGCTGATAGTGGACTGACAAACAGTGGTGGTCAGCCATAGTGTGAAAAGTTCACTGTGCAAAAACTTGCTCTCTCGGGTTATTTCAGATCAGTTTGGTATTGAAAAACTGGCTATTCAGAGCAACTGGGATGGAAATCTAATCTGCAAACGATGTTTACTGTAATGTCCTGGGAGCCTTCTCAATGCCCAACACTTAGGGCTTTCCTTTTGTGCAGAGTCTCCAAAATACGTTGGCCTCTTAAGAGGGCATATACTTCTGTTAATTATTTCCTAGAACCAATCCAAATGCTTCAACTTCAGAGGCACTGAAAGGCCTCTTTCACCTTTGTAGAAGGTATTTTCATACAATTGAGTGTGCAGAGCTGAGGTGTTGCATCATACAGAAGTATCTGGAGCCATGAACGTCTGGTGAAGTGGATAACAGAGCATGGGAACCATGGGTTGTGAGGAGATGGTTCCTTCTTGTTGTGTGAGACTGGGTGTACCACTTTCTTTCTGGGCTATGAGCCTGTTTACTAGGCATCTAGGCATTGGAGAGCAGTGCTATAAACATGAATGCAAACTGTCACAGCAAAATATCTGTTGGAGTCCAGAAAATGAAGTTAGAAACTAATTATCTTCATGTTGAAGGCAAGGCCTATCGAAATTCATATAATGTAACCACATTCATAGGCGTGGTTAGTAATAGAAATGGATTCTACAGTTATGCTATTTCTAAGCCATTTCCTAACAGGTCTGTCTCCATTTCCTGGCTGCATGGAGTTGAAAGAGCTTATAAATAGGTTGCCTGAGCTGAGGTGCTTGTCTTGTGTATTCTTACTTGCTGCTGCCACTGGACATTTTGGTTGTAACACTATAACTTTTAGAAAAACAGTGACAGAAAAAGGGTTCTCACATCTTGCTTGTGTCTGCAGTTCTGCACTGTGTCCCCTTCCAAGGCCAACACAGCCTTGTCCATTGAGAAATTGCTCCAGGGAACGGTTCCTCTAAAACTCTTTGCAGTCCTGCATGAACATGAGTTCAGTATTTCCTGGAATAAAGTTGCTTTGCTCATTTCAAAATTCATCAGTTTATTTTATGGGTGATGGATCTTTAAAAAAAAAAATCACAGCTGATAACAAAAATGTAGAAAGCCCAGATGCTTGCCATCCTATTGCTAGGCTGCTGTGTTCCTGTTCCTATGCTCTCAAAAAACGTTATTCCCTTCTATTCACTTAACTGTTTACAAGGTTCACTTCCAAGAGAGCCTTTTCTGCCTTCCCTCTGGGCTGCGGAGAGATTTCCTAAGCTACTGTCCTCAGCATTGCTGTTCAGTAACAAAGGCAGGTGTGTGGGCAGCTGACTTCTGTGCAGAGGGAAGCAGCCCCTGGATTGGTACCTGCATGGGTGTGCTTTCAACTGGATGCCCCTGGAAGGCATTCGTGGGAGACATTATGCCTGAGGGCAGTCAGCATCAAGTACGGACACACAGTGGAGGATGAGGGAGATGCTCAGTTTTGTTGTTTAGAAGCATTGTTTCTTTTAGTTGATGTGGGAATAGAACAGAAGGTGGTCCTGGAAGATCTGCTTTTTCTTGCGTACCAAACTGAACTGCTATCTTTGATTTCAATTATGGTTTTTTATGACACCTATAGATAAGGATAAAGTGCATTGGCAAGTTAGAGGAGTTCTGCAGTGCTTGTTCCAGAGCTGTGCATATTTTGGAATACTTTGGAACACTTACCTCATGAAATCTGAACTTCAGTAAAAGTTGAATACAGGAACTAGCCAACATTCACTTTTTCAGTTGTTTTTACTCTCTTTATTTGCTTCTTTAAATATTGCATGTTGGATGCAATCTGTTTAGCTTTTTAACCTACATGGAGTAAGCTGGAGTTTAAACTGCCTGACTTGCTTAACAGGAGGGCAAGAGAAGAGAAAGGAGAATGAGTGTGAACAGCAGAGTGGGCATGAAGACAACAAACTTAGCTGACTTCTGGAATTGCAGCTGGAATGTTGTGGAATTTGATACAGATGGAAAATAGAAGTTGAAAAACCATAAAATTTCCAGTGTGGGTGCCATTTTGAGTAGGCTGTGTGGGTGGAGAATGGTGCTAAATGCCAAGCAGGCAAGTAGAAGTGAGAGTCTCTTTCCAGCGAGTAACAGACAGCGAGCAATGGAAAAAAAAAGAAGGCAGTTTAAATGTCCCAATGCAGCTGTTTTGTAATAAATCACTAATAGTTACTGGTAAGGCTCAGCACATCAGCATTTGCTGCTTTTTTGTCCGCAGAGTTCTTTTCCACAATAGTTTCGGTATAGTTTTGATGGTATGCTTATTTAATGTCTTACAGTATGCAGTCAGATGGTTCATGTGACCATGAAATCTCTTTTGTGTCAGACTGTATGATATATAGCAGGTCAAAAGTGGTTTTGAGTATTCTGGTTAACTATCAGTGTTCAGTATGAAAATAACAATACCTCTAAGAATGAAATGCTGTTCCTTATAGAGCTATATACTAGTGTTACTGGACATCTCTGCTCATCCTTTGTTCTGAGATCCTCGGTTCAATTCTGATGCTTTGTTTTGGCATCAGGCCCAGTTCCAGGAGCACATCTTTTCTCTTCATTTGCTCCAGATGTATTTCCTGTGTGTTCATGTGACTCTCCTCAAGAAACAGAATGAGCGTGCAGCAAACAATTCATAATTAAAAAAATAAAAAATAAAATAACAAACCAAGTAGCTTTCCCTTTAGGAAAGAGCTCCAGTAACTTTTAAGAGAGAGTTCCCTGTTTTGAGAGTGCATGACAGTACTTAGGCTGCCAGGTACATTATTATACAGAGGAAAACAGGAAGGTCAAAGTTACTCTGCTTGATAGTCACTAAGTGTTGTGAGTGTCCTTGGCTACTTGTCAATCAAAGGTAGATCCCAAATGACCTGAAAGAATCTAATATTCAAGCTGGACTCGTGCCTCTGTGATGGCAGAAATCCTTTGTAATATAGGGCCCAAAACTTCTCTCCACTCATGTGAGGCTTTAGAAGGAGCTGTAAAAGCTTTTGAATATTTATAGGTATAATTGTTCTGGATCAAATTTGCACTAAGTGGAGGTCATTAGTAATGAGAAAGTGTTCCTTAATTTTTCAAAAGGATCTGACTATTAAAATGCAGAGCATCTCTATTGTAATGGGAACAATTTAACTGTGTGTGTGTGTAGGAAATGGGGTATAGGGGTAGTAATCACTTGGCTTTTATTGTTCTAGGAGAACCTTTTGGTTAGTCTCCAGCTTCTGAGAGGAAGGTGTAGTTCTCACAATCCTGTCCTCTACAAAAGATTACAAGAATCCCTTACAGTAATATTTAAAAATCCGCTTTCAGCTGCAGCCTGAAAATAAGGCTGTGCTATATGTAGTGCATACCAGAAGTGGAAATGACTCAGTTCAACAAGCTTCCAAAATTTATAGGTGGTTCCCTTCAAAGAGAACTGACACTGCAATACATGTGGCAATTATGTCTCTGAAAGATGCACACATGCTCTTGTGGTTGAAATTTAAAATTTAAGAGCAGTATTGGGTGTGAGGCAGTAATTGGGAAGTCATTTGAAATGCAAAAGCAGTGAAAATGGGATGGATCTGTATACAACCAAAAACTGTAACCATAGGTTGTTGTTCGTAAATAATATTAAACATGAAGTTTTCATTGCACTGAATTTTAGATGGTAAATATAGGGCTTGGAGAAGGGAGGTTATTTGTTATTTTATCATACACATTTGTGAACTATTTGGAATGCAGTCCTGGTGCTTCTAAATCTTCCTGCTGCAGCTGGAGGAGAGACATCGTAATGCTGATGTCTGTTCACGACTGACTGTGTTTTGAAATCATAGCCCAAGCAAAGGGAAATGCATAATTTTACCACCTCTCCCAGCTGTCGTCACAAGAAACACTGACTCAATTACACCTGTGAGTCAGAATTCCGCTTGTTTCCTGCCTGCTGCCTGGTAGTAGTAATTTGCCTCTTATTTCAGCTGTAACCTTTACTGCTTTTCTCAACCTCTGCGTTGTCTCATTTAATCTGAACAGGCAGCAAAAGTGAAATTAAGCTGTCTCTTGCTGTTGTCTTCCAACCCGTCTATTCTGAAAAGAGGGCAAGCAGTCAGAAAATTACTCTGTTCCTCTTTGCTTGAAGACAATATTTGGGCAGAGAGTAAAGAATTATAAAGGGACTTCTCTTTTTCTCTGAATTTATAAGTAACCAAGTCATAAGCTACATCAACAGGAGCTGGACTGAAGAAAATCAAAGGTCAGGATATTTCCTAAATGCAGTGGAGACCCTTACCCAGGCTGCTTCTCTGAAGGATAACCGTGTGGGTGATTTAAATCAGTTCATTTTCTTCTTGTTTCACAGTTGGTTGTGCTGTCAACTGAGCCTCTGTTGTTGCGTTACACTTTTACTTTTCAGAACATAATTCTCTGTTGATTTTTAACCTCCTCTTGGAAGTACCTGCTCTTTCAGCTTATTTTTTTTGAAACATGGTCCATTCATTTTGGCGCTTCACTTTTTTGTTGTCTGCTTTGGTTCCTCCAAAGGGCCTGAGAGAAGTGCTGAATTACCTATTTTGCCAGGACGTCTCAATCTGGTGTTTGAAATAAGCGATAATTTAGGAAGAAAAATTACATCTTTGCATTGGTAATTGTAATGGTAGAATGCCTACTTAGACATGCAGACAGTAATCTCTAACAAGTATAAAAAAAACCACCTTAAAATATATTTAGACATCAGTAAGAAGTGAAATGAGTTAACAACAGGAGAAGCAAATGGTCTGTGGTTAATTCGATCACTTCCTTTGCTACAAAAAAGCAATCATCAAGTTTTAGAAGGTTTATTCAAATGTGACAGGGACAGCCCCTAAGCGACAGTAGCAGGAACATCCACCACTAATCGTTTTTCTTTGCCAGGTATTATTCCACTCCTGCAGTTGTTCTGCTCCCAAAAAGGAAATATTGCAAAGGTGGTTTTGTTTGAACAATGACAATCAGTCAAACAAGGTCAAAAGTAGAGCTGCTGAAACTTCTCCGAGATTTAAATTTTCATTAAGAAATACTTCATAGTAAAATGTAGCACGTGTAACATAACTAATAAAACTTGTGCAGTTGTCTTTGCTTTCCTTTTATTAAGCACAACCTGCTTCAAGCTGGGAAATACTGGAACAAGAGTAAGGGTGTTAAAATGCCAAGTGCCTTTTGCTTTATGAGAGTAGTGGGACAAAATCAAAGAATCCTATATAAGTTTTGGTTCCTTAAAATTCAACATGGTTTGGATTCTAAAAAGTATACACAGAAATTCAAATGTGAGATGGAACCAGTGCTAGAAGAAGCATATCTTATGGATCTGATTTTGAGTCAGGTTAAGAGAACAGAAAGCTTAAAAAAAAAATCTCATTAATTTTATCATCTAACCCAAAATCTAGTAATGACAGTCTAAGAGCTTGTCCCTGGCAGATCTGAAACAACTCTGATCCTGTTTCAATATCAAGTCTGAATTTGGCTGTTGTTCAAAATACAGATTAAGAGAGTACATCCATGGCAGATTTTTCATTTTAAACAGCTTATTCATGATTTGGTAAGCAGAGTATTATTTCCCCTCTACCCTACATCCCAGTGCTTTCACACCGTATGGCCGTTTTATAGTGCATTAACTTTTTTGCATACAAAAACATCCTGTTTAGGTTTGCAAATTCATTACATGGAACTGCTTTTTCCCTTCATCAGCAGTTGGAATATCTCTTGCAAGCAAGTAAGAAAACCTGCAACCGTTTTTCTTTGTAAACACTTAACACTTAGAAGTTTGTCAAGAGTTTGGCGTTGCTTGGCAAGCAATCCTTTGGGTGTTCTACTAGGGTGAGAGATGGTCTTCCTGAATTTGGTATTCATCCAGGACTTCTCCACTCCAGAAGCTTGTCTTCCTGAGCAACTGCTCAGATTCTTAGGTTACTTGGCATCATCATCAATGTGCAAGAAATCTTGCAGTAAGTAAATGTGAGACACACTGAAGAGGCTCAAGAGAAATAGGCCAAAGCTACCGGGTTCTTGAGGTAAAAAGACCAAAAATGTTAGCCATTAGGAATCACATAGCAAAAGTAGCTTCTATAATGCAACGCAATGTCTGCAGGTACGGAGCTCTGTCAGTGGACACATGTCACGTCTGTATTACATTTAATGAAAGCTTGCAAAGAAGAAGCTTCTTAATCTGATTACTGACAAAAGATCAGTGCTTTTGCTAATGTTAACAGGCTTTCATTGTATTGTCTTTGCACGACAGCAAGAAAAACGTGTTGGCCACTAGTCTTGGTTATGGATATATGTGATTTGCTGTCTTTCTATCTTGGGACAGAAGTTTGATCTTTATGTCATTTAAGTTCTATATCAGAGAGCTGTGTATTCACCTCATTCAGGATTTGAGACCTAGTGTTGTATTTGGGTTTTTTTGGGGGGGGTGTTCTTTTGTATGTGTGTGTGTGTATGCATTTTTTGTGAATTTGTTTTGGATGATGCTGGCCATCCCCTGGTTTTCTTCAGTCATGAAAGTGGACATTTGCATCTGAGAAACTGCTAGCATTTGCAGAAAATCTCTTCTTAAGCATCTAGTCTTGCATGTAGTTGAAAGTATTTAGGTTTGGTTTGTTGTTTGTTTGTTTGTTTGTTTTTTTGCCATAAACCCTAAAAATCTCCTAGGACAGCTACACAAAATGTGTGAAACAGAACTAAGCTCAGGGGAAGAAACAGAGTAGTCATTACATACTTTTGAGGTTTTTTTTCCTTCTCATTTATACAATGTTACATTTAATTTAAAGACTAACATACTGAATCTCCAAGAGTAGGAGGACATATTGAGGGCAACTGACATGAAGTTTCACTAGTAACAAATAATTATAATCTATAAACTCTTCCAAAGAGCTTTTTCTGTCAGATAAATAACCAGTTTGTGAGAATTGTGGCAAACACAGCATAAATTCTGAACATGAGTCAGTTAAAAGGAGGTGCATTGTATTAAAGAATACATTTTACCTGGGTATTCATAAATATATTAATTTATCAGGTTATATTCCTTTAGCAAGCAATTTTTAACTGTTTATTTTCTGTGTTATTGCTGTTTGTATTATTAGCAGACTGTCTCTACACCCAAGCTCATACCCTTTGTTAAATTGAGTAAGAGTCTGCATCAACCAGCAGCAGGAGTGGGATAGTCCATTCTCTGTCTTCCTCTTTTTGGGACCTTGACCCCTGTAACTTCTACTTTTGGGGAGTACCTCAGATAAACGTTTTTGACTGCCATCTGGCCAGTCCACTTTCAAATGGGCTCCAAATCCTGGGATGCTTATGTTACATAGACCATTAATGGATGGAGGAACTCTTTTCAGAAGCAAGAAATAGTAGCAGCTGAATTTTTATTTTTATTTATTTATATTTTTATTCTACCAAGGATTCAAAGCATACTTTCAATGCCCAAGCGTGTTTTCCTGCTTGCATTTTCATTTTGATAATTTATTTATATGCTTTTGGAATGAACTTGTGCATGGTTTTCTTCATTAATTGGGCCACCAAGTATTTGGGTCAAACTCCTGCCTGCTAGAAAATATTTCATCATGGACGCGTCGTTTTCAAGATAGGCATATACAACTTAGCAGGCAAATACTTAAAAGCTCTTAATTTTATTGCATTTGGAAATCTAAGACTCAATGAGCGTAAATGACTTGTGATCTTGAATGTTAGAAAGTGGTAATAGTAATACACTGAAAGTAAGTGTAACTCCTATTTTAAAACATATAGAAATTATATATATGTAGTATTTTTCAGATTCTGAAAAACTTAAAATCTCTGACAGCTGTGGAAATCTTATGGTTTCTTGAACCACATACGTGCTCTGTACCCCTAATAAAGGTTGTAGTCATTGTGTATAATTTCATCAGTCTCTGGCAATGTGGCTTCATGAAGATCTTGACTCAGATTTTTGAAAGATGTGTGTGGTTTGTTTTCAAGAGTGACTTAAACTTTTGGGGCCTCAAGTTTGCTTTACAAATAGGAGTTAGAAACCCCTATCGAGTCCTTTCTGTTAGGTTATTTATAGTAAGTCATGAGTGGGTGTTACAACCTAGCCTTCTAAAACACTTTTATGTGATATACTCCAACTATGTGCATTAAGTCTGGGCTGGGCCACTTACATGCAGGTTATGATCGATGTGTTTGCAGGATTGACACCTAGGGGAAACAAGAAAATGGAGAACACATGGTGAACATAGTTCTAGCTCTTTGCTAGATAGTTCCTGTTAAAGATTTATATGTCAATGTGATTTACAGTGAAATGAGTGTAGCCAATCTCCTCTGGTCATCCAGTAAGAAAGGCATGTCTGTCTCTGTCTGAATGAGAGGCGAACGAAGGAACTTTGCAGCCTGAACTACCAAACCCGCTCCAACTGCAACATTGCAACAGTCATTTCAGTTATTGCTGAAGTCCTTGCTTCTTTCAAGGAGTACTTACTGCTCCGGTGTCACCCTGACTGTAATGAGACCTGGAAAACATAGCTAATCCTTTTACAATAAAAAATGTCTCTTTGTCTCTTCTTTGGGAATGCTGTAAGGAAGCACGCTGAGTATAAAAGGACTTCCTTCCAAATTTAAGCAGGAAGAGAAGTATGTGTCTGTATACAAGGACAGAATTAACTGCAAGCCTTCCTTTCCTCCCTTCTGCCCCTTCCCCCCTGCCTTTGTGTTTTATTTCTGTACCTGGCATAAAACTGACGGCAGGAGAGAACTCATGTTTCCTATGTGCTCACACAGAGGGGATGGGAACTTCAAGCACCAACGCATGTCCTTCTTAAGCTAACAAGACAAACATCAAGGCATTTTAAAATCTCTGTTCAGTCTTTAGCACTCTTCATTAATCTGCTTATGAAGGGCTTATTATTGTTCTTCTGCAGTATAATTTTTAATGCTGCTGACAGACTTGGATGCTGAAATTCAACCTCTGGTTATTCACAGAGCAGACATAACGACAGCTGCAGTTGCAGTTTCTTAGGCTGTTCCACAAGTAAGACTTCTTCCCGACCTTTGGGGACCACTTACTTGGGAAAGTGGAGAACTTGGTGTCAGTATTTATTCAATCCTTGGCCTCCTTTCTAAGGTTATGCAAAATGTCATTACAGCATTGTCATAGCAACCACTGCTCACTTGAAACTAAACACTGACCGCCACTTTTACATACAGCAGCTTTTTCTTTCCAACTCGTACAGATTGGAGCTAGTGACCCGTGGGTAGAAACACTTTGTATGCCAGTATTGTTGTACTTAGCTAAAAGCTAATTTTATTAGAATATAATTGGTGGTGGCAGTGTAAAGAGGTAATTTCATGCTTAATTTTAACAGTTAAGTTAGATGCCTGTTTGTCTCAAGAGACGGAGGGAGGTAGTCTCATGGATTTAGTTTTCTGAATTGTAACAAAGAAGTCAAAAGTACATTAATTCTCCTAAATATGTGCACTGTACAAGTCTCTGGTGCTTGTGAGTGAAGAGACAGCATAAAAAAGTAATTGAGCACCTACCTATCAGCACTTTAACTCCCTTGCAATCAGTAAATGTGCAGTCACTTTGGCTGTAAGCCCGTGAGAACTGGGAGACATCTAAAGAATTGTATAGATATTGGCATATTTTTATACATGTTAGACCATATTATTTCTTTTTTATTTAAGTGCAGGATCTTAGTCAGAATCTGGTACCAAATAGATAGTGAAGTGGTATATACGCTTATGATACTATGTGAACATTTACTTTATTTAATAAAAGAATGGAAGTGAGCACGTTTGATCAGTATTTATGGTCCCAAGAGCTCCTGGAGAATGAGTGAAGACAGGAGAAATTAAGAAATTAATGAGTTGTTTCATACTAGTGTATTATAAGTAACCCTGTATCTATTCCAAGCCTTAATGATTCATTCTGAACATTTAAAAGGAAACTTCCATTTATGTAGACAGCTGTGTGATTTCTGGAACTTTTAAGGGTTTGGAATTGTCCTGTAATGTGGTTGATTCCCATGTGGTGCATATTTCTACTCCTTTTTTTTTGTGAATGAGTATGTTTTGGTTCCTCCTTAACATTTACAGGAACAGGAAGCAACAATGGTATTACTACTCTGCGCCTGGATTTTTTGGTTTTTTTTCCAGACAGAGCTCCTAGGCATGAGAGTGAGTACGTCACTTGGCAATTTGAAAAGCTTTACCTTCTTGAAAAAGAAGTTACAGCGCCGTATAAGGGCACGAGTTAGTTCCCATTGAGCAACAAGTTTTTGCTAGTAGGGACTGTTGTATGTATTTCCTGGAACATCCAATTTTTTACTTTTTCCACAGTGCTTCTGTGCACAGAGAGAAGTTAGGCTGCTCCTAATCTGAAAATGTATGCAACAAACTGCGTCTGTAACAGAATAGGAAGCAAGCCAAACAGCAGGAGTATTTTATCACTACCTCTGTAAAACAAAACAGTTAACCTGGGATGGAGTTTCAGAGGTTGGTTTCTAAGCTGTGTTAGGTTTTAATTAGTGAACCCAGTGACTTACTTCATCACTTGTTTAAGAATAATAGTATTTTCTGTACTAAAACTGAGTATATATATTTCGTGTTAGACTGCCACTTCAATTCTAATTCAGTGTTTGCAGTTTACCAAGTTTTGCTTTCTTTATTTTATATACTTCGTTATTATACTTTATTTTATATACTTCAACCAGTATCAATAATAAAAACACCTTGATAACTGAAGTTTTCCATCTGAATTAATTCCATTGGTGTAATAAAAAAAATAGATTAAAGGTTTTGATTACTTAAATGCCATTTCATCCTACAATACTGCAGCCATTTAACAACAGTCCAGCAACTGTATTTCATCTGGGGGAGGTTCTGAAGTCCTTTCTTCTTTCTCTCTCTACCTTGTAATATTTCTTCTTTGCCTAAACTCAAAGGACTTAAAGAATATATTTTTTAAAAAATAATAAAATATCCCCCTGCATCATCATTTGCCAGAGAGTGACTCCATAGTTCTGGTTTTCCCCTTTTGAAAAGCTGATTAAGGACCATATCATGCTGTCCTTTGCAAGGAACACTTATGAATTCATAGAAACCCTGGCTATTAGTTTGTGTGGAAAGAGGAATTAAGTAGTGACTTATGAATCTTTCCTCCTTACCTAATAGAAGTCTTATTATACCACACTTTCTCAGGTTAGGGAGTCCTGTGTGATTTGGGAAAAAAGCAGATTCCTGATTGCTGCGCAAGGAACACCATTGGCATGCCTGGTGTAGTTACCTGTGCCCAAAGGTCTGGCTGTGCAAATTCAGGTTAATACCTCAGGAGCCCCTGAATTCACTTTTAAAAGAAGCTCCTAACTGTCACAACAGCAAAGAAACACCTTGGAAGTATGTCTCCTAAACACCCCAACAACAGAAGCAAATTCATTCTTGCAACTGATTATTAAAAATGGTAGCCTCAACCACAACTCTGTGACAGTTGAGGGTTTGGGGCTGCCTAGGATGGTTCTGAAAGCAAGAAATTAAACCTAACATAGAAGTTGAGATGAGAACTTAGAGAATTTAGAAGTCAGGTGGCCACAGAGTCCGTGTTTCTGAAACAAGGTCTCCTACAGGGCAGAAATTCTGTGATGCACAGCATATCCTAAGCCACAGTTTGGGTCTCAAGCTCTGATCTCAGCGCGGCTGGCTCACCAAGTTCCAAGTCTGCAGAAACATGCTAAGCAAAGCTTATACGCTTTATAGCTCTGCACATCTAGCTAATAGTGGTTTGCAAAACAGTGTGCTGTGACAGGAATACCCTAAATAACGTAGTTTTTTAGCAATGCAATACATTTTTGGAAGTTATCTTGCCCTTTTATTTATGTATCTGCAGCCTCCTGCCCTCCCTTCCTCTCTCCATTAAGGGGTGACATTATAAAGTTTGTTGGTTTTTACTCACTCACCTTTTAACATAGATACTTTTTATTTTAATATGAGCAACGCTTTTCCTTCCTGGAATGGGATTCAACAGAGCAGCCAGCTATTTCTTTACCTTTAAAGTTGTTAAAATGAATTCTGGGTTAAAAAGGAATTAGTTCCCTGCCTGTCTCTAAAAACAGTTGCTTCAGGCTAAAACCTGAGTGTCCTTTCTTGAAGGAGCCTGGGGAATCCCTGCTGCAACCAGATGTGTTACACAATTATCTAATGAGACTCGTCCTGTGCCCTTCTCAGTGGAATTCAGTGCTACCTGCTCATAAGACTTTCAGTACTGTACCACAGGCTACCGTGTTTCGAGAGTGACTGTTCCCCTAAAATGATATGGGGATCCTATTTGCTGTCACACCTGTGAGTGGTGCCAGGCATTCGAATTGTGCAGACTGGTTGCGTGCTCCTGTCATTTATCCTCTTAATGATATAAACAAAATTAAAGCCATGTTGGTACCATGAGCCATTTTGTCTTGTCTTTCATTTGTAGTCTGGTTGCTATTAAATCATAGAATCATAGAATCATTATGGTTGGAAGGGACCTCCAGGGTCATCAAGTCCAACCTTTATAATATTACGTATTTGGTAAAATGTCCTAATAGAAAACATTGCTTTTTAACTTAAACAACTTTTTTTTTTTCCCCTAAGTCCACCACTAGCTGTTTTTATTTTGATATACACAATGGGTCAAGCAAATTGCTGCTTGAAGTGGTTCTTAAAGTGTCTATGATATCAGCAAATGACCTAAGTGTAAGTTTGGGAAGTTTTTTGCATGAGTTCCAGGAGCTGTAGGGCAACTGAAGTAAGAAATGATGACTCATAAAGCATAAAAGGAGCTGAAGTGGGAATTTACAGGAAAGAGCATAAGCTATGGCTTTTCCCCTCTGTGATTTCAGGGCTATTTTTATTAGAGGCAAGGGAACTTTTGCATGCCTAGAGAGAAGGCAAAATGACCAGGGAAAGAGATATTCTTAGAGAACAAGGTCCTCTAAGGACTGGAGAGGCATGGACTAAGGTACTAATCATCCCTGAATGTTGGTGTAAGAAGAACCAGGAACTAGCCCTTTTTTCTGGTTGGCTGGTTGTTCTTTTGTTTGTTTTGATTTTTTTACTACACTAGTAGAATCTGCTGAGGTTAATGTTCGTCCTTATACTTCAGGGTCTGAACAGTTGAAGTTTTTGCATAGTTTGCAACCAAATTCTTCAAGTTAGAGCTACTGAAGGAGTTCACAACTGTCCTCAGCATACCTGGACTGTGAAAGCCCCTATCTGGGTGTATATTTTACTGCAATTGGGGTGAAGGATGCAAAACATTATGACCAGTGTCTTCCCGAGCCTCGTGTTACACATAGAGAAAGCTTGAGTATGCAGAGGCTGTTCTTGAAATTAGGATAAAAAAAGACAATACTGCTTGAAAGCTTGAAAACAAACAGAAAAAATAACAAAAGCAAGCTAGATGCAATTTGTCATTGATACAATATCGCTTCCATTGTCTGTCAGGTTTTCAGAAAGCTCTTTTTTGAGGCAGACTGAACTGCTTTATATAGCTGGCTGGATTCAAGGTGGGTGTTTGTGCTTGTGTATCTGTGAAGGCCTAGCAGCCCAGAAGTATTTGGTCATTTGAAAGGCCGAAAAGTAAAAATGTAATTTAAGGAACCTCATAAGATAAATTCTTGCGTTACGAAAGCTTTTTACCTACTCCTCACTGAACACAGAAAGGAAACATTCACCTACAACTGCCCTGTGCGTAGACTGTGTTATCATAACTCATCCACACCCACAAAGGCATACAAAATTGTTTCTAAGGGTTTTGCTTTGTGCTGGCATCGTGCCATCCAGGAGTAAGAGCCAAAAGGAAAAATTCCTTTCAGTGCCATTCATTGCCCTAAGCCAGAAACAAAGTCAAAAGATATGCTTCTCACTTTCACACCTGCAAAGCTAGAGGCAGTGCCAATATAAACCATGGCTGAGGCTCTGGAATGATGCAAGTCCACGTCACTGCTCGTGAGCCCAGTGATGCAGCCTGTGTTTATGTTAACTAACTTACTTTTACGGATTCTGTCAACTTAAAGCTTTTGAACAAAGAGAATTATCTGAAAACATTCCTACTGGTTTATTTTCCTTGTTTACATATATTTGCTACCTGCATCTCATCCAAAGTAGATAGGCTTGGTTTGCTTCTGTTTGCTCTGGAAATTTGCATTAAGAACCACTGTTAGAATCAGCACTCTGATCTAAGGCTATAAAGAAACATGTTGCACTCCGTGAAAATTGGAGAGGAAAATTTGATATATAAATATAAACTATACTAAAACAGCTGGTGTTAACCTTTTAAGGTGAAACAAAAAACTATCAACCTGAGAAGGAGCAGATGGGTTCTATATTTGCTTTGGGGAGAACTGTTTTGTTTCTTGGTTCAACACAAACTGCTCAGGCTTTTAAAGTTATGTTGTCAGTCATCCAACTTGACCATTCATTGCATTCTACATTCCCCCTGGAAATAGATTAAGTACTGAACACAAGACTAGATAGGTAAATAATGCTAACATGTCAAATTAACTTCTAATTTTTTTTCTCTGTTCCTTATGCACTTTGTGAACTGGACTTCAGTGAGAGTGATATCTTCCAGTCTGGACTAGAAGATTGTTCCAGGTCTACCTGTTGCAGCGTCTTCTTTTGTGACAGTATCTTATGGACACCAGAAGGAATTGCAGGTTTGTAAGGCTTAAGTAGTAGAAAAGTTAATTTTCTTAGTATTTTCTCCTTTCTTTTCCTCCTTTTTTCGCCATGCAGTCTTAAAATGAAGGTCACGCTTTACTGGCCTTTGGCAGATTGCAAGGTATTCTGGGCAATTGGATATGGAGAGCATACTGGAACATTTCACATTATGGATATTATACTTGTTTGAAATGATAATTTCATACTTATAGTATGCTGCAGGCTCAAAAGTAGCCTGTACCTCAGGTACTGTTGTTTATACCTTTGCTTTTTTTATTACTTCCTTGTAAAGCTTCAAAAGGAAATTAAATTATACTATACAGAAGGAACGCTGCTTACCTCCACTTGTTAGAATCTACATTTTTCCCTGAAACAAAAGGCAGGAGTCTTACTGACTTGAAGAAAGAGGCTTTAATTTATCCTGGCTTGCTTACCAATGATGAAATGTGGATGAAATGCATGTACTTGTATCTGAAGAGAAAGTGAAATGTGAGGAACACAAAAATCAGTTGGGCCAGAGTAACTTGAGACTGTATCTGAAGTTGGAGATGGTGACCACCTCAGCTTCCAGATCTAGATGAACAATAAGCATTTCAGCTGCAGTCTGAGAGCCAGGTGCACAGAAGCTCCTCCAAACCATCCAGTATTCCCATGACCTGACAAAACAGAAATGTGTGCACATAACCAAAATGAAAACATAACTTTTAGCCAAGTTCTTGCTCTGAATGATGTGTGGATCAGGACCCAGGAGTTTATGTGGTTATATGTGTATAGTTTATATGCAACCTAAATAAATACTGTAGATAGAGGCCATAGGGTCAGATTTTGCAAGGTCCCTGGTACAATTTGTCAACTGTGTTCATTCACCTAACTCCTGTGGAAATGAAGGCACAGATGCCACTGAGAATCTGGACGTAGATGCTCACGTCCACCTTTAAACACCAAAGAACTAAGATTTATGGTAGCACAGAGTAGGGGAATTTGGTTGGGAATGCTGATGTAAGGCAAACAGTGACAGATCAGGAAAAGCAGCATTGGCTGTCATTAACACAATATAATAACAAAAAATGTTAGACAGATTTCAGGAAGGAATGAGAAAATATTTTAACTCATACATTTAGAAATTTAAAGTAGAACTGTTCACAGTGTAAACTATGAAATGTACTAAGCCATTAAATTCTGTTACTGTGGATATGGAATAGAAACTGCTGTGTTCACTTTCCAAAGGGAGCACTAAGAGATCAAAATTTGACATTCATATCTATTGATCTAAATTTAGCTTTTAGGAGTCATTGTCTCCTATGCACCTCTCTGTTCATTTCCAGTTTAAATCTAATTTGCCTGCCAATAAAAAATACACAGAAATGCTGAGATAAGTGATGATTATGGAAAATAAATTCAGCATGTTTTTGCAGCAGGGAGAGTGGTCAAAGAAGAGGTATTCGGGCCTCAAATTGTTTAGTTCACCACAGAGTTTGATTTGGATGCTAGAAAAATATGAAAAATTCTGGAAATCAATTAGCATACAGCATTTCAAAGCATTTTGTACTTTAATGTACCAAACTTCATTATTTAGCACGGAAAGCTATGTTAGACAGTAGAAGATAGGAAGAACTTAGGAAGATAGGAAGATCATAATGGCATTACAGGGAAAATTTATTTTTTACTCTGTGTCATTAAAACTAAAAGAATTCAGTGTGTCCTTTCTAAGCACATACAAGGTAGAAGAGGACACCAAAATCACAGAGGAATGGATTTTCTCACCTTTTTAACATGTGTTTAAGATTCAGATTACTGGAAGGCAAGGAGAAATATTTTTCTGTTAGGCAAGATTAATGTTAGTTTTGTCTCAAACAGTAAAGATGACTCACTAAAATCCTTTTACTAATGACTATATAGAGGAAATTTGGGTAAACCAGTTGTTTTGCTCTGATGTGGAGTACTTCCATGTTTCCTGTATGTGGCACAATTTTAAGAAATCTGTGCAGACAGCATTGGTAACACTAGGCCTTATGTCTGAGATTAATGTAAGGCTTACTAAAAAAAAATTGGTCTCTCTCAACAGAAACAAAGGTACCTGCTTTTTCTTTGCAGAGCTGTTCACTTTTTGGCTAACTGGATTAAAGACAAAAGCCAAGAAACTTTAAAAAAATAGTGTATTAATTTTCCAAGTAGTCATTAAATCACTGAGTAGAATGAAAATGCAGATGTGTTTGTTCATTATTACACAAAAGATTTACAAATTTGGATCAGCTCTAGACCCTTATGCCATTTCTAATTTCTTGACATTCTTCTCTTAAAAAAATATATTTAACTTATTTATGGTATTTTTCTCTCACAGAAACCACCTCTTTTGCTTTGGTTTCTTGTATAGTATAGATGCTGCATTTTCCTGATACCTACATCCTGTTTAATAATTTATAAAAACATCCAAAGTTCAACATCTGTGAACGAAGACAATAATATAATATATAATCAACATTATATAATAATATTATATATTATAAAATTATTATATAATAATATAATCAACAATTGAGCTGAGGATCTGACCTCTCCTTTTTTAAACTGGAAACAGTATGTACCATATCACAGTGCATTTCTGTAAATATCCCACCACTCTGCCCTGAATAATGACTTTCATCTGGGGCCACCACAGAAGACAGTCAGGTGGTTGGATGCAGTCTTGTTGCCCCTTTTGCTCTGAATTGCTGTTTTGGAATATACAAAGGTAAAGTAATTACTGTGCAAACTGTTTTATGTGATGTTACAGAGCAGCAAGAAAGTTATCCTATAGGTTCTGCAGGAAGGCTTTCAAAGAGAGCTGAACTAGAGAATTTCTTGAAGTCTGTCCTTCTAGCCATACATTCCTGTCATCTCTTATAATTGAAATAGTCCAGAAGCAGTATGAGATGGAAATACACAGCGTGTCTTGGTTTAAGTGGTCAGGGCGAGCCACTCAGAGATTAGAATTGCTCACAGCTACTCCCCTCCACCCCCCTGGGGGAAGATAAAAGTGGAATAAGGAAGAGAGACTTAAATGTTGGAAGTTAAAACTAGAACAGGTTTGATGAAGTGGGGAAGGGGGAGTAACAGGCGGGGAGAGGAACAAGATACACAAGTATGTACGAAACCCGATTCTGATGGTCACCAGTGTAAGTTCCCAAAGTCTCTCATGACAAATCCAATGCAGGGAAAAGGGTTCAAAGCTCTTCCCAGCACCTGATGGATCTGGATTCTGCAGAGCATGTGGTAAGAAGGAAAGGAATAGAAGAGCAGGAAGAAGGAGAAAAGAGGGACCTTCCTCTTTTCCATTTTTTTATAGAGTTTGGCAGGAAGTGGGAGGGAATACAGATCCTTCAGTTTTCTCTGCTCTGCACCCCTTGTCACAAAGAGTCCTAACCTCCACCCCCTCTCTGGGTCCTCACACTAGTACCATAACATTTTGCCTGTGCCTCCTCAAACCATAACACAGTGTTTATCAAATTCATGCAAATATTAATTATTCTCTTGGGAGAAAATCTTAACTAAGGTTCATTGGTGCAGAACATAGAAGTACATGTTATGTTTTGAAGGTATGGATCACCCCATGGTTCCATCTGTTGCTGAGGTAATTCTGGTAAAGAGATATTCACAGAATCACACAGAATCACAGAATGTATGGGGTTGGAAGGGACCTCTGAAGATCATCTTGTCCAAGCCCCCTACCAGAGCAGGACAACCTAGAGCAGGTCACACAGGAATGCATCCAGTCAGGTTTTGAATGTCTCCAGCCAAGGAGACTCCACAGCCTCTCTGGGCAGCCTGTTCCAGTGCTCTGGCACTCTCACAGTGAAAAAGTTCTTCCTGATGTTCGCCTGGAATCCCCCATGTTCCAATTTGCACCCGTTCCCCCTTGTCCTATCATTGGTCGTCACTGAAAAAAGCTTTGCTCCATCGTCCTGACCCTCACCCTTCTGTCTTTTCAGGTACTTCAGAAGCTAAGTGGATCTTATTATGATTTTATTATGTTTTATTATGTTCAGAAGCACGGAGAAGCATTTAATTAGGGCACTATACTAGGGTGAGATTTTTGCACAATTGGCCTAGAATGCACCACACCTTACCCCTGCATTCCTCAGTAAAATCTCCCCCCTGATCAAGCTTAGTAATGTACGTGAATAGATTGGTATCCTGTTTCCACAGAATAGCTATCTGATCTTTTAGAAATTTTTCCCATTGCTAATTTAACTAAAGTGAAATACTGTTCCTAATAACTTCATAATTGTGCTTGTTTGATTAATTTTTCTTTCAATCTCTAGTTCTGCAGTATACAAATGCCAAGAAGATTCCAAGTGTCAGAGCAGAGATCTCAGAAGAGCAAATCTGAATAACACTAGTGTCAAGAAAAGTAATTCTGATTGCTATCTTCTTTATCTGTTATGACTAGACACAGAAAAACCCACGATGACAGATTTGCCTTTAAGATTGATTATTCACCATAGACAAGTTCAGGCTCAATACAAGTTTTCCTCATAGGATGACTAACAGAAATACGACACTGATGTACCTTTTGGAGCTAATTAATCAGGTCAACTCTAAGCACTCAGCCCTTTCTCAGGTTATTGCCACTGGTAGCAAAATCAATCAACCCTGAATACATTGAAGCCAAGTAGATGAGCCTATTCCACAAAGCCTCTTGTCTCCACCCTTGTGAAATGAAATATTCTGGGACTGGTTCCTCTGACCTTTGCCACGTAGGAAGCTATATCGGAAGCATGAGAAGCTGGGGATTGTATAACCAGTGGCATTTGAGGCTCGAGTTACTTACCTTGTGGGTTACTTTCCTACAACAGTGAAATGAACTCAGTGCTCTCTAATGGTTTACACTCTCTTTGTGCTTTCTATAGCTTCTGCGAAAATAGTTTCAGAGACTACATGAAGCAGTGATGTTAGGCGTGAAATGTTGGTGTCTTCCAAATGTAGCAAGTCCCTGGCGGTGCCACTTCACTGTATAAACTGAGATCTTGTTGGAAGTGAGTGAAGTCTGGAAGCTGACAAGTAAGTATTCCTGTGTTCTGCAGTTATTGTTGAGGAGTACAAGCTTCCTTCACTCATCTATTTTCAGTGAAATTACTTAGATTGATTTTTTTACCTCCAAAAAAAGCTCATGTGCATATGGGTAGGCTTGATCTAGAAGAACACTTTGAAGTGTTTGTTCAGATTTAACAACAGCTTGTGTGAAAAATGCACTTTAATGCAAATTCATTTTTTTTCCTGTGGCTAAACCAAATATTTGGACCTCTCCTTGAGCTTAAATGCATTTTTAAAGTAATACCTTATTTATATGTGACATGCTTCATGGAAAATTTATATGTGACATGTACATGGAGAATAAGGAGGGCATTTGTGACAACCAACATGGCCTCACCAGAGGCAAATTGTGCCTGACAAAATTGATGGCCTTCTGTGAAGGGGTTTCACAGCTGGTGGATAAGGGCAGAGCAACTGATGTCATCTATCTGGACCCGTGCAAAGCATTAGACACCGTCCCGCATGACATCCTTGACTCTAAATTAGAAAGCCACGGGTTTGATGGATGGACCACTCGGTGGATAAGGAATTGACTGGATGGTTGCACTCAAAGAGTTGTGGTCAACGGCTTGATGTCCAAGTGGAAATCAGTGATGAAAGGCATTCCTCAAGTGCCAGTATTGGGACTGGTCCTCTTTAAAGTCTTTGTCAGTGACATGGATGGTGGGATTGGGTGCGCCCTCAGCAAGTTTGCCAATGACACCAAACTGTGTGGTGTGGTCAGCATGCTGGAGGGAACGGATGCCATCCAGAGGGACTTTGACAGTCTGGAGAGATTTCCTGCGTGATGTACTCTAGGTGACCCTGCTCTGGCAGGGGGGGTGGACTAGATGATCTTTCGAGGTCCCTTCCAACCCCTTAGATTCTGTGATTCTGTGATTCTGAGAGTTGGGCCCATGCACACTGCATGAAGTTCGACAAGGCCAAGTGCAAGGTCCTACACTTGGGCCAGGGCAATCCCATGCACAAATACAGGCTGGATAAAAAATGTACTGAGAACAGTCCCGAGAATAAGGACTTGGGGGTGCTGGTGGATGAGAAGCTCAACGTGATCCATCAGTGTGTGCTTGTAGCTTGAAAAGTCAACAGTATCCTGGGCTGCATCAAAAGAAGCATGACCAGCAGGTCAAGGGAGGGGATTCTGCCCCTCTAGTCTGTTCTCGTGAGACCCCACCTGCAGTACTGTGTCCAGTTCTGGAGTCCCCAACATAAGAAAGACATGGAGCTGTTGGAGCGAGTCCAGAGGATGGTCATGAATATGATCAGGGGTCTGGAGCACCTCTCCTATGAAGAGAAACTGAGAGAGTTGGGGTTGTTCAGCCTGGAGAAATCTCTGAGGAGGCCACATAACAGCCTTCCAGACCTGAAGGGGTCTACAGGAAAG